>CAUHTR010000378.1:0-132413 GCA_959609185.1 Schmidtea polychroa | reverse complement strand
ATTGTTGTATGTCAGAATTACAAGGAGTTCATGTTCAAATGAATTAAAATCAAAAATGGAAGACATTCTAGCAAGACAATCAGATTCCAATACTACACCTTCAAATCATACACCCGAGTCACTTGAAGACAGGTTATATGATTTAGCTCTAGATGAAACCGATGAAATATGGAATAGATTAACTCATACAGAAAAAGAAGAATTCTTTAAATTTATAGAATCTGATGAAATAAAAAAATATGTGAAATGTTGGAAGCCATGGTGGATATTCGAAATTGTAGAAGAGATAGATAATAAAAAATTGTTGCGCATTCCTAAAGTATTTTAACAAAGTTAATGATATAAATATTCTATCCAAGCATCCAAATAGTATTATTAGATATAATGTGATGAGTGTTTTTGATGTCTTATGCTTATCTAACCCGTAGATATAATGGTGATCATCACAACTTCCACGAAGAAATTCTTGATACCATTTGTGAAATATGCCCAGTACTGTTTTCGAATTTGATTTTTTCAACTTTAGAAGAAGTTATAGGTTCGTTTGTATTAAAGGCTTCTGATGCGAAGATTCAGTTTAATAATGAAATGCTTTTGTTAATTATTGACGATTTGTTTTATTTCCTGAGAGCTGAAGAAACAGGGAGAAAATTTATTCTCTCTGCTTTGTCAGATATTCGTTTAATTTTAAGATTTGATTCGACAAAAATGAGACTATCTTATAAAAAAGTTGAATTTTACATTAGTTGGCTTTCGACATCAAATCAATTTCAAGGATTTATAGAAGAATTAAAAAATGAACTAGAACTTGGAAAAATGGTCAATTTTAGATTGAAATAAAGCTTGGTTACAAAATTCTTTTTTATTTTAACAGATTTGTGATAATAGTGACAAAGTTATGTAAATAATAAATTGATTGGATTTTTTCATGCTTTATAAAATTTAGCTATTTAACTTTAAATCTTTAAAAATTAATTAATTGTGCTGTTTTGAAAGTTGGCGCGTTCGCTTCTGAATAATTTAGAGTGATTTAAAACACCTTCCAATTATTAAGGTACATGAACAAATTTAATATAAACTAATTACTTTATAATAAAGCAAACTAGGGTATAGTTTTTTGCTTTCAATCGTTATGGTACATAGAGATTTATTTGAAATTAGAAAAATGAAGTTGACAATGAAAATTAATAAGGAAGACATGTCACAGCTACTTACTCGTTCTATAATATAAAAATATTCAAATTGGATTTTCCAGTATACCTTTCTTTAACACATCGATTGCCATGGCAACCAATATGGGTGCCGTTTATATTTATTCTATTTATGGCAACGGTATTGTGTTTTAGAAGTTGTATGTACATAGGTAAATATCGTTTCGATTGCTTGGTTTTCTTGAACAAATTTTTTAAAAAGGTTCTTTTAGTGTCCTTACAACCTTTAAAATAACAAAAAAAGTTTTTCGACACGGGGCTATTTTACTCAAAATGAGTTGACAAAGAGGACATGTCATCACTACTTGTTCTATAATATCAAAATACTGAAATGAGCATTTTCGAGGATACTTTTCTACAAATTACAATGTCAGTGGCGTCGAGATATTTGGCATATTTTTTAATTAAATTTTTTAAATGCACTTTAATGTTTGAAAACCCTATTTGTTTATTTTGTGTTAATAATCCGCGCTTGTTTATTGCAAATGACCTGCTAATTTTCTACTTTACTATAATAAACCTCGAAGTTGATGCATTGGTTGCATTTTGACTCATTCCAAAGGAATGAGGTCTCATTGTTTTCAATCTCAGATCAATAAAATTGATAATGAGGATATACATTCGTCTCAATTTGAAGTTTGTATCTTTGTTGGGTTTTGTGGTTGATCGACTTTCGTGATGTTCTTCAAAAATTTGAGTTCCACAGGCAACCTAAAAACCACATGAATTATTTTCATTTAATCTAAATATATCCGTTAACGTCCAACTAGTAACTACGTAATTCAGTTCTCAGATATTAGTTCACCTATGTTAGTCACTTTCCTATTAGGAATGCGACTTTGTAATCTCTTGTAAGAATCGATGTTTTGGAAGTACGAAAATCTGGTTTTGTATAGTTATGTGATGTATTAAGTTCTCCTTAACCACTTAACAAATTTGATCGAGATATATCGATCAGCGAAATTTATCAAAAAAACTTGATCATCTCCGAAAGTTAGAGTACTGTGAGATAAAGGTGGAAAAGCTAGAACAATGAAGTGGAAGGATAAAATGGATGTAACCTTGCTACCAACTGTACATTCCTCAGTTCGTCTTAATTTTCTTTAATCTATTGATTTTCTTATGTCAATGACTTGTTTGAGTGAAAACTGTTGGGGTTCAACAAGAGAGGCACAAAAATGAGGTGAAATCGATAAAAACACCAAATTCAAAATAAAAATTTAAAGTACAAAATATTAATTAAAAATCAAAAATTTTAAAAAATGAATATTTTCTGGGGGAAACTGGTATGGGCGGATGCTAAATAATGAGACGAGTTCAGCTATAATAAAATAAAATCAATGGGGGGTCCCTAAAAGGAATAAATTACAAAAAACAAAAATTAATTAAAAATTAATTAACTAATGGAAAACCCGAGCTAATGGGAAACCCGAGACAATGGAAAACCCGAGCGAATTGAGAAATCCAATTTGGGGAAGGCAATTAATTTAGCCGGAGAAATCCAATTTCGGGAAGGCAATTAATTTAGCCGGATAAAATAAAAGTGACAAGAGCCGTCAAAGAAAATGAGCCAATTCCCTTAAATTGAAATAGACCTCCACGAGGAAGCCCGGTGGAAAGTAAGACCAAAACTAATTGGCAAAAATAAAGTCAATTACCAAGTGGGTATAAAAGCAACTGGCAAGAAAACAAAACTGCCAGTTGGTCGAAGAAAAGAAAGTCGAAGTTTAACGAGAGCGAATAAGGAAATATTAAAGTTGAGATTTGTTGGCAAATTGAAAAGTACAGACAAAACCTGATTGTATCAAGTGTGAGTAAACTAATAAAAAGTGTAAAAGTGTAACTGCATCAGTGTTAATAAAGATTTTGTGTTGGGTCGTTTATTTATTTTGAAAAGAACACAAAGGAGTCAGACCGTAGTACCGACTTACATTAAAAACCCAACAAAACCAATCTCTTTATAGTGATGTAGTTTAGGTCG
The DNA here is from genome assembly GCA_959609185.1 of Schmidtea polychroa. Classification (NCBI taxonomy): domain Eukaryota; kingdom Metazoa; phylum Platyhelminthes; order Tricladida; family Dugesiidae; genus Schmidtea; species Schmidtea polychroa. The sequence continues at coordinate 129,221 of CAUHTR010000378.1, read as the reverse complement.
TAATAGATCTACTTTGACTTTTTGGTGATGTTATGGTTAAGCTCTGAGTCTTTAAATGATTTTAAAGAAAAGAATAACGATATAATTTTAAAAAATACTATAAATAGAAAAATTACATAAAAAATGAAAACATAATTGAAATTAAATACTGTTACCAAAATAGAAACTTTTTAACAATTTCATTCTAATTGTTTAAGAGATGCAAAAATTAATACATGAGATACAAAAAGAAATAAAGAAAATAAAAGTATTAATATTAGAAGGTGATTAAGATTAAAAGATCGTGATAGCAAAATCAAAATTATATTAACAAGATTCGATAAAGAGTAATTGTGTTTGTCAAAGCGTTAGAAGTTTCATTTACTTTATCACCAATAAATTTTAGAGTTTGACGCCTAATTAACTACACTATCGACCCCAAAATACTATTTATTATAATACAAAATATTATTTAATTGTGTTTTATTAGTTCTCTATATCAGTGCTTCTTAAACTTTTTTCATTCGCAACCCCATTAATGATTGTAAACCTTTTTTGCGACCCCTTATAATTTAAAATAAAGATATATAAATTTTTTGTGCAGATTTATTAATTAAGTAATAATATAAATACATATGACAAAATTGACGTTTCATTTGCCTAATGAGTAGGAAAACATACGACAATTATGCAATTTTATGTATTTGGATATTTTATATAAAACTTTCGCGACCCCAATATTTCGCTAGGCGACCCCAAATGGGGTCGCGACCCATAGTTTAAGAAGCCCTGCTCTATATTAATCAATATATTGTTATGGATTATAAGTGAACTTCATATGGTTAAATACGTTTTAAAACAAATAGAAAAACTATTCCATAACATTTTTTCTCTCTATATAAATAAAATTAATTAAGCATTTATTCAAAGTTCAGAAATTTAGTTTTTATAAAAGTTATTGAAATAAATAATTAATTAGTTTTAAAAATTCTTAAATAAATTTTAAATATAAAGTTACTAACGTAGTTTTAATTTGTGATTTTCAATTATTAACTTAATAAACAAACAACCATATTTTCAAATTTTTAATGAAAATTTATTATAACATTAACATTTTTTAAATTAGATTACTTTATCTAGATAGTAATGTTTTATAAATGAGTCATAGTGCAGACCATAGTTATTTTATAAATCAAGATATTTGGAAGAACAACAGTAATAATTCTACATATCCACGACAAACCTATATGAATACCTTTGAAAAAAGTTTAGAAAATCATGACAAAAGCAAAACTATTATTCCAAGTGCTTATTAATGTTGAATATTAATTAACTTTAGCTCTATCTAGGAATTTCGAGCCATACAGTTCCAATTGATCTTAGTGTTATAAATGAAGAAGGTCATAACCCAGTAAAACCTATCAAACCAAAACCATTTATTTGTAAATATTTCACGAAAATTTGTAATATTGTTGGAGCTGGATGGTTGGTTTCAACTAAAAACAATTATCAATCAGACAGATCTGATGGACTATGGTGTGTTCCTGATATTTGTGGTAGCATTTGTGCAGTAATTACTTGGATGCTCATTGGTTATGCTGCATTTGTCGTGATATTTGTTATGGTCATTCCTGCTCCGTCGTTTTATTTTCGATGGATTAACGGAATAGGATTTGCTTTTTATCTCTATTAGCATTTCTATCACATTTAAAATCTATGCTCACTAATCCGGTAAATAGGATTGAATAATGGATAACTATCGAATGATTTTGGTAATTGTCAGGGAACCGTTAGTTTGGGCACTGCAACAACAGAAAACATTCAGAAAATTTGCAATGATAGCAAAAAAACTGTATATAAATGTGTCAAATGCAATTCCATAAAACCCCAGAGGGCACATCATTGCAGGTTTGTGCTGTCATTTTAATTTTTAACTATTACTATTTATTTATTCCCTATTTTGGCATAATTTAATTTTTGAACTAATTCTACGCAACTTTTATTTATAATTTATAATAATAATAATAATAATAATAATAATAATAATAATAATAATAATAATAATAATAATGATAATAATAATAATAATAATAATAATAATAATAATAATAATAATAATAATAATAATAATGATAATAATAATAATAATAATAATAATAATAATAATAATAATAATAATAATAATAATAATAATAATAATAATGATAATAATAATAATAATAATAATAATAATAATAATAATAATAATAATAATAATAATAATAATAATAATAATAATAATAATAATGATAATAATAATAATAATAATGATAATAATAATAATAATAATAATAATAATAATAATAATAATAATAATAATAATAATAATAATAATAATAATAATAATAATAATAATAATAATAATAATAATGATAATAATAATAATAATAATGATAATAATAATTAATAATAATAATAATAATAATAATAATAATAATAATAATAATAATAATAATAATAATAATAATAATAATAATAATAATAATAATAATATTAATAATAATAATAATAATATTAATAATAATAATAATGATGATAATAATAATAATAATAATAATAATAATAATAATAATAATAATAATAATAATAATAATAATAATAATAATAATAATAATAATAATAATAATAATAATAATAATAATAATAATAATAATAATAATGATAATAATAATAATAATAATAATAATAATAATAATAATAATAATAATAATAATAATAATAATAATAATAATAATAATAATAATAATAATAATGATAATAATAATAATAATAATAATGATAATAATAATAATAATAATAATAATAATAATAATAATAATAATAATAATAATAATAATAATAATAATAATAATAATAATAATAATAAGATAAAGCCAATCAAACATTCTTTTTAAACATTCTTTTTAAACCCTTTTATACGGAGTGTACAATATATTGTACACAGTTTTTCATTCAAAGGTACATAAAAAAGCTCAGTAAAATTAACACCTACTGATACGAAATGTACAATATAATGTACATTCTCTAAAGCCGTTATTTAAAAAAAAATTAAATTATTTTTTTATTTTTTTGCATAATTTGAGTCCCCTTACTAGGTTTGATGGTCTAGATCAGTGGTACGCAAACTATGTGCCGTAAAAGAATTTAAAATGTGCCGCTAATGCGAAAATATTTAGTACGAAAATATTTTTTTTAGTTATATAATAAAAACAAAACACTGTCAAGAAGTAACAATAATTGATAAAAGTGACCGAAACACGTATAAAATTTATTTGCGACAAAAAACAAGCGCAATCATCCCATTAAATAAAATATATACATGTAATTTCATTTTATTAAAAAAATTCTATATAAAAGATACATTCTTTCTATTTGTGCCTTGACTTTTTTTTTCTATTTTGTGCCGGGAGGTAAAAAGTTTGCGTACCACTGGTCTAGATAATTAATTTACCCACAGAATTAATTCCCGAATGAAAGGGTTAAACAATTTTATTAATTATATAAAATTTTTTTATAATTTAATTTAATAATTTAAAAATTTTTTATTAATTAATTAATTTAACAAACAGCAATCAATACATACAATATAAAAAAATTATTTAAAAACATTTAAAATACAAGTATTCACTGCATTCTGCACATTAATTTTCGGATTCAATTACTTTATAAACAACGCCTCACAAATAACGCGTTCCCAATAATTATCGAAATTTTTTAATAAAATTTCACATGTTTTATTATAAAAATTTTGAATATAAAATAGCTGTTCGAAGAAAATTATGTATTTTGATTTATGTACTGCTATGACACATAAAATAACTATAACTTTACAAATGTGCGCACTTATCGGAATATTGAAAAAAAAACTAATTAAACCTTAAATTGCTCTGTGTTTGATGTGATAATCAGTAAAATTATAAATGGTAGCCATTTTATTTTGAAGCGCTGTTGTTTATTCAGGTCTGACTCATGGACAAATTCAAATGATTTATAAAAGTCACAAATTCTAAGTTGCAACCAAATTTATAACAATAAATAAAATAAAAATCATTATAATCTAGTTTCTTAAGGTATTTATTTTACAGCCATTTATTTTACAAGTGTATATAGAAAATATCCGTGGGCCTAAGCTTTGCTTATATGTAGCATTAATATTCGATAATTTATTTATGATTGGGAAATTAAAATGACCTGAAACAAAAGGAAAGATTTTTAAGTTTAAATTTATTCTTAACTCAATTTAAATATTTACATGTAAAATAATAAAAATATTTCCATAGATTTTGATAAATCTGTATGCAAGTGATTTAATTTTCTCATAAATGAATTTCTTGTCGTTTTTCCTTATTAGAAATTATTGAATTTCTCATTTTAATTTGATTAAATAACTATCAAATCAAAACATGTAAAATTTTTTAATAATTTTCAACCTGTTTTCTATTATAGATCAATGTTTTATATCGAACACATTGATCCATAGTCAAAACTGGATGAAGGATAAATGATATTGTAAATGAAAATAGATCAAGATGAAAAAAATGATTTATTGAACATAAAAATATAATAATATATAATAAAAAAACATATTCTCATTCTTCTATTATGAAACTATCAGGCACTTTCCTGTTCCTAACTTTTGAAAAGAACAGCAAAATATTTTTTGTTATTTATTTTATTATTTTCCATTTCCATTTAATTATTATTATCCTCACGACTACTAACAAGCCTCATTAATAAATCAATTTTTTGGCAAAAGTACTTGGAGCACAACTAGGCTTGCCAACTTTCCCTTCTTTGCTTGGAGTCTCCCGGAATTGTTTAAATCTTTATGGTATTAGTCATCATATAGTTAAAATCACTAACATGTGTAAACCAAAAAAAGTGAAAAAACACCTGTTATATTATTTCTTAAGCGTTATACTGTTCGCAATTTTATAATCTCCCGGGTTCGAGGTTGTGGGAGTTGGGAACCCTAAGCACAAACGTACACAGAAATTCGTTAAGTTTCTTCCCGTTTTGACAGAAAAGCTTTACCTTTAAAATAATTATTGGGACACTCAAGTATTTTTTTCAGTGGCATTGAAACTTCAAATGCGGCATGGTTCCAAGTTTACCAAATATAGATTTATAGAATAAACTGTGCAATTATAATTTACAAGAGTGCAATGTCATTTTACTAGTTAATCTCTATTTACTCGCTTAATAATAAAGTGCCAAATGTCATTACAATAGAGCAAATGACAATAAATGTATTATTTATAATAGTACATTGGTTAATTGAAACGTTATAATAATTGTCTGATATTAAATGAGGGAATATTTGTTCCCAAACAAACATTGATTACATTCTCGTCATGTTTGAGATTTAATTACATTAATTATGACAAATGTTAAACTAAAATATTCATTTCACCATCTGTCTCAATTAATTAATGCTTCTCGTTCTAATTATTTATTGTGAAATGCTTTAATATAGAATAATTATTATTTTGATTATTTATTTAGAAAAATAACTCATTATTTTTTTTACTAAATTATGTGAGTTTTTCAATTTCTTATGATTTATTTTTACAAACTTTTCCTTCGTTCGTTTGTAATTTAATTTGAACCTTTTACATATCCAATGGACTTGAAACTTTATTACATTCGTAGTTCCGGTGCTTATGCAATAATTAGACATTATATCACGATAAAAATATAAAGAAAATATAATTTATATCATAATATTTTAATTGACGGTAGCATAGATCACGTACTTTTAAAAAACTAACAAGGATAAAATTATATATAATTAAAAACTTCTTTGATAAACAAACTTTTATTAGAATACAATAAAATGTAAAAATTAATTTTGCTTAGTGCATAAGCCGTAGAACTAAAATAATATAAAGGTGTTTTGATAAAAGTGTTTTGATACATTAGTTATTGCATAAATGTGACTTTAATATTTTCTCAGCTCCTTTATCCTACTCTAGTTCTGAGACAAAACTTACTAAGAAAGATAAATTTTTCATTTTTAGCATACTCTAACAAAAATTTGTTTTATTTATTATACGATTTTTGTATGTTTTATATAATAAATATATACTTTAAATTCAACGCTGTGTCATTTCATAACACACGATTTTAGTTAAATGTAAATTAAAATAAATAAAACAATACAAAATAAAATTTTTAACAATCATGCATTTATGGGTTAAAGATGATAAAGCATAAATATGATAAATTATGATAAAGCATAACTTTAGAATCTAATATTTTTGTATGCATAGAAGTTATAATAACTGTAGCGAATATATGTTATGGAATATAATAGTATTAATTTGAATAGATGAAAATATAAATTTTGTCGGAATTTTGACATGAATAAAAATTAAAATTATTAATATAAAAAAGTTCTTCACAATATTTTCATTCATCTTATTCAAAAATGTCCAACTGATATTCCCGCTTGTTGAATTTTTGTGACCCATAATAGTTACTAAGAATGATTTTACAGTTAACTACCTGAAATATAATGTTCATACTGAAGACAGTCTAGAATGTTTTCTCAGAAATAATTATGTTAACTGTAGAAATCTTTTAATTTTTATAAGGTAGTCTACGTGAATGTAGTAAGATCTGATGCGCTCCTTAGTGTTTTGAAGTTGGAGAACCCTGATTTTGTTTATCAATTATTAATTAAGTAGTATTGACAAAAATTGAAAAGGGAAATTTTGATTTTCAGGTGCATTGATAAATGGATATTTTTAAGTGATTGACAGAAGCAAGGGGAAAATAAAAATAGAAACTATTATAATAGATTAATTGCTGTTTTTTCAAAAATTCAAATAGCTTGAAGCTGTAAAATATTTAGAAATTCATCCAGGATGATGATAGAATGGATTAATTTTTAAATTTAAATAATATCAAGCCAGTTGTATGTAAAATTTCTGGTATTCTCTCTCTGATTTTCTATCTCTACTGGTAGCTTCAGGTTGAACCAGATGATTTTTATCAGTCTTGAATTTAGGGAGTGAACATATTCTGTTGTATTTATTCTGAGCTGAGATCCCAAATTATTGGCATGGTCTTTATCAAATTTTTACAACTAAGATTGTGTCGATAACATGTAGTTATCCTTACGAATTTATTGATCTATTGTCATCGAAAAAAAAACCCGAAAATTTTTCCTTTAATTTTTTTTAGGGAAAATGTGACGTGTTTGAAGTTTCTCGTAATTCAACTTTGTGTACAATATTTTCAATTTTTCTTATTTAAAACTTTACTGAAAACAATCAAATTGTCTGTTTATCGAATCAGCTCAATTTTAGATTAAGTTTTCTGAATTTTCTTTAATTTAGCATTTGCCAAAGATGCATCAACAAGATGGATCATCATTGTCCTTGGGTGAACAATTGCATTGGTGAAAACAATCAGAAATACTTTGTTCTTTTTACAGTAGATTTCATTTAATTTTGTCCTTTGACTGTTTTTTTTAATTTTCAGTTCTATATTTGTGTGATATCTATTTATTCAATTTACATTAGTATTCATTTTTTCGTCATGTGTGTTGGATCCGAATGGGAAGGTAAATAATTTATTTATTTTTATTCTATTTATTCCCATTATTACTCTTAATCTTTTTTTCTCCCTAGCATACTCCCTAAATTTTCATATTTACAATGTTAATGAGGCCCAGGCAAACATTACAAAAATTGTGGAAATATATATTATGAAATGCAATTTATGCACAAAATTTTGACAGCAATTTATTTGAGCATAATATTTCATACATTTACTAGACTTGTTAACCCGGATTTAGAAAGAAATGATTGAATATTTCCCACTATTAAAAATTCTTAGCAATTTAATTTAAACAACTTTATTTAGTTAAAAACATACCTATTTATAGCAATTGAAATGTTTCCAAACATGTCAATGACATTCACTCAATATAGTAGCAATGTTTTCTTGAATGACATAAACTAAATCAAGGTTTTCGAATTCATAAGCTAAACTGTTTTCTTTAAAGTTTCTAAAGATTTGTTAAATGTTTTCAATGAAATCTCGGAGATACTTAAATAGAAAAATTTAAAAATGTCAACATTTTTGTTCAGTGAAAATGTTCAAAAATTTACTAATGCTCGTTTATATTTTATTAAATAAACATTTTATCGAGAAAAATCTTAATTATTTAATTACAAATATTGCTGTTGTAAATGTTCTCCGCCACGCCTAAAATTTAAAATATCATTATTCAAAGAAATTTAAGAGTGAGGAATTCTCAGTTATTAAAACAGATATGACCTATATTCTATTTCTATCAATCTAATTCGTTTCTATGGGGAATTTCAATGATTACAACTATAAATGATCTCACTTGAAAAATGAAGAAATATCAACTGTAAAAATAAAGAAAACATACAATATTATTCAGAATCATTTATTAATAAAGGTGCAAAATTTGAAAATCAATTAATATTATAAATTTTTATTTCTTCACTTTGCTTTTATATCGATTTGATTTTTTGTGGTGTCCTTAATTTTATATTATTATGTTGAACCAAGATATAATGAAGGTCATATAAGAAATTTCTTTAACTTTAATGTTGATTTAAAAGCTCGACTTTACTATAAATTCTCAATTTCACAAGGAAAATTTATATGGAACACGACCTATTTTTCATTTTAACAAAAAGATGAATTTTATATACAAATGGTTAATTCAAATATTTCTTAAACTTATTTTTGCAAGAACTACACAATTTTCATAACAAAGTGCATCTCTTTTTATAGCTATCTTCTATAAATTTATATTACAAATATAAATAAAATTACAAAATTTAAGGAACACTGCGAAAATCTTATAATATAAGAAAATTAATTCAATAATAAAACAAGCACTCTTACTCGGATAGCGTTACCTTTATTCAATTTATAATATCAATAGTAGATGTGAGCCATCTAGCACATTGGATTCTGATTGACTGACATAAAGTACAACTCATCCAAGTCATAAATCGTTAGGTGCGACATGAGCCAGCGGTCATTTTGATGCATCATGCTCTTTTTATGACTCACAATAAGTTTTAAAGTTGATGTCAAGAACATGTTTAGCCGTTGGATACAAGGTTTTACATAAGCGAAAACTTAAAAATCTCACAATTTTTTACTTCCTCATTTAAACTTTGAAGTTATTAAAATATTTTTTATTAAAATATATCATTGAAAAGAAAAACCAATTATCTAAATAATGGTATATGACTTAACATATTGTCATATAAAACAATAAAGCTATACCAAATTTGAGTCACATAGACTGATTTACTCTAAATTTTGAAAATTGGTATATTTAATGACAATATACTAACAAGCTTGCTATTTTTTAAAATTAACTTTTTGGCGTTTGTGTCTGGATAGAACTGTTTTTTTAACAAAATAAAATTTTAAAATGTTATTTAAACCAGCGGTTCTTAACCCGTGGTCCGCGTGGAAATGTTTAAAATAGTTGTGACTCAAAATTAGAAAATGAAAAGTATTTTATACCTAGTCACCGATGAAATATTTACTAATCCATAAACACGCACAAATTGCGAAACCTAATTTTATTTAGTGGTCCGCAAATTTCAGATTTTTTAGTTGGTGGTTCCAGAAGAAAAAGGTTTAAGAACTGCTGGTTTAAACATTTAAATTCCTTATAAACTTTATCTATACTTGTGTTGGATCTATATAATAATTATAATAAATAAAAAAAATAACGGAATTTAAATATTTCCTTTATATTCAATTTTTGTTATAAAACTACCGATTAATATTTTGTTAAATATAAACTAAATATCGATCGAAAGTCTTCAAAAAGAAATGAACATAAATGAAATTGAAAAATGATCAATGATGGAGATAAGAGATTCTAAATAAAAATAGAGCTGTGGTTCTCAATCTCTTTTAATTTCAGCATCTTATCGTAAGATTTGAAAAATTGAGGTCACCCTACTCTTATTATATTAAGATTTCAGCTATAAAAATAACAAGTTTTGTAAGTTCAATACTTGATAAATATTAGAGTGAAATTTGAACTTGATGCTTTATACATATTTCCTTAATATTAGGTCGGGAATTTAACAAAAATACTATTAATACTATCATTCTCAACTGAATTTAGTTTTTGTCTTGTTTATAATATTTACAATTGGCTGACTAACCACATAAATAGGATGCTGAAAATTGTGACACGATTTTAATTGTCTTTTCACTGATATTCGGATATTCCGGTTTAGTTTATATTCTAAACATATCGAGGGGAATTTCTGAATGCTTTAGTAGCAATTAAGGATTTCTATTAATTGTACTTTGGTGAGATTTAATTTAATTTTATCTGGTGGATATTCAATAAAGGGATTTCGTATCCAGTCATAGGAATCTATTGATAATTCTAGAAAATAAAGATTAATTTTCTCTTCTAAATATGTCAAATGAGCGCAGATTAAGGTCTATAATAAAAATAATAATAAAAAAATTAAGTACTTTAATAATTTAATATGAAATTAATAAATTTTCAGTAATAAAATCTGTGTTATATGAATTTTAAAAATATTGATCTCTAGTTTGATATACATAACAGAAAAATTGCGTCACATAAAAGAGGACATTGACTTTCAACAATTAAGGTACATCAAGCTTTGTGCGGAAACTTCATTACAAGGTTTTAGATGTTTATATTTTTAATTTAGTTTCTTTAGTTCTTGAAGTATTAATTTTAATATTTTTGATTCAATAGAAGTTTTTCTAGATAACTTTAGATGTTATATATAATTTTAATTATATCATTTTACAGTTAATTTTATTTAAATTAAAAATTAACATTTTTCAAGTTTATTTTAAATATTTCCATAATATTTTATTTGGTTTTTTTATCCGAATACTATTTTCGGATATGTTATGTGATGTGAAATTGCTGAGCTAACACTATTAAAGTTTTGGAAAGCCTACTAAAAAAATTCATATGACAGGTCAATAAAAAAGAGATGCTCACAAAAGTTTTCCATATAATTTTGTTTACGAGACAAGGAAGTTGTCGATAGCTTTAGGTATTCAACAAATAATATTAAATTTTACTCATTAACATTTTGTTAAAAATTGTTTAAAATTGGTTTCCCGGTTTTTACACATATATCATCGAATTTCTTTAAATTAAATTAATTAATTTTTTCTTTCAGATTGTAAAGATGGGTTCAGTCCAGCCGCATCTACTATTTTTATTGTTTTCCTTTTGGTTGAAGGTGTTCTTTTTGGATTGTTTACAGCAATTATGTGTGGTGAGCAGTTGCAATCTATATGGATGGATGAAACGGTGTGTTTCATATATGTTATTTATCATAATTAATAATAATAAAGTATGAAGTGATGATTTCTTGGTAACAGCATTAATTACATTTTAAATTACATTTCCCAGAGGAAATTGACAAGAGCTATCTTATAGTCGAAAATTTTTCATTTGTATTAAATATATCATTTGCAGCAAAAGGCTTAAATTATCATTTAATAATAATAACAATAAAAACACCGTGATTTTGATAATAAAAGACTTGAGATAATCGGATGTGTTTTATTAGTGCGCAGAGTTGAATATGATTTTTCAAACGCCATGTTTACAAGTTCACAGATTTAACTGAATTTGTAAGTTATCTAAATAAACAAGAATTGAAATTTCCTATTGAATAAAACTCGCAGCATATGATCACAATGCTTACTAATTTTTATCAATAACTAATAATAATAATTAATAATTTGTCGTTAGCAGAATTATTCATAAAAATATAATTCAAATAAATAAATAGTTAAGCCATTTCCACAGTGTTTATTAAATTAAATATTTCAACATAAAATATGCCAAGTTCACTCCAATTTTAAATTTAACAAATTTTTCTGTATCTACCTGAAAATATTAGTCAAATAACTCTTAAAAAATGGTGCAATATCTTGAAAGCTGACATTCGTTGATTATTACAGTAAAAATAATAATAAAATTATATATTAGTGAATTTGTTTCAGAATTTAGTTACAAGACTTTTTATTCGTTGCTCAATTTTGATCAGATATATATTTCTGATCTCCAGTTCATATTTTGGTTCATACATATTTATACAAAAATTATTTTAAAAAAAATTAGATCCTTTCATTTAATTTTATAATTAAGATTTTAGTTTTTATATAATTTAAATAAATTAAATTATTATTTTATTTTCATCAATCAATGTTTTTTAATATTATATTTATTGTTTCAACAACTGTGAAAGCGCTACTAAGAGCAGAGTAAGTGTTTGCTGAAACATATCATAACACCTTAGGATATAGAACTATTTTCACGGCCAGAGATGATTTAATGATTTTTCAACAGATATTACGCTAGTAAATAATATTGATAATAATAATAAATATAAAGTAATGATTACTTGGTAGCAGCTTTAATTAAATTTAAAAACAATTAAATGATAATTTAAGTCTTGCTGCGAATAATATATTTAATACAAATGAAAAAATTGCCGGCTATAAGATACTCCTTCTCAATTTCATGAAGTTTAGCTTCTTCTATTTTCTAAATTGCTCTTTGATCTTCTCTTTTATTTCCTTTTTTTTACTTCTCATTGGTCAAAAATAAAAAAACTTTCTGAAGAATTTAAAATTCTAAAAAAAAATTTATAATTAAATAATATCCTTTAAAATTCAAAACGACTTATTCAGAAATTTTTTTTAAATTTTAAGGCTTCTATAATTAGCTCATAGAAACCTATTTTAAAATATTTATAAAATATAGTTTCCAATAACTATTTATATGCTCAATTTAAATATTTAAAAAAATGTTTCTATTTTGTTAAAAAGAGATCTTGAAGACTATAAATCAGTAATATATCGATGTTTTTTGATACTCATGAATTTTCGGCACTGCCTTTTTCAAGTGAATTTGATACCTTCTTTAGTGTTGATTGTTGGCCGTCTGTTTATTATGAGAATTGCTTCCTTAAATCTGACATGTTTTTTTGATGTTTCCATTGGCTATGATTTTAGAATAAATCTTTCTTTTCTTGGTTGACATTGTTGGATGTCTGTTTACCAAGGATTTTCCGCCAGGATCTAGACGTTCTTTAACTCTTTGGTGCAAGGTCCTGAGCGTACTTCCTATGTATATTTCCCTGCATACATTGCATGCGATGCAATAGATCAGTGTTGTCCAAACTGTGTGCCGTGGCGGTGCCCAGGTGTGCCGTGAAATTTTTTTAAAAAAAGTCAAAAAAACCCTGTTTTTCCAAACAACTTAATAAAAGGAAATTGAATTGTGGATATTTTAACAGTTATTTCAAATTTAAATGTTAATCAGTCAATTAAGTGCGAAATTTATTTGTTTACAACAGTGCTGTTCAAACTGTGTGCCGCCTGTCATTCACTAATTTTTCTAAATTTAAAATTTTTTACATTAAATTTATTTCAAGTAAATAAGTTTTTCATTTCTTATTAAAAGATTAGTAAAAGTGCAATAAAAAATTGCAAATAAAGCAAAAAAAATTTAGGTGTGCCGCGAAAATTTTTAATTCAGCGAAGTGTGCCGTGGCTCAAAAATGTTTGGAAAACACTGCAATAGATAATGTTTTTTCGAAAGCACATATCTTTCGGTGTCTGGAAGTTTTCCATTTTGCAATTGTTTTCTTTTTTTGTGTTATTTGCCAGAGGTTTTCTCAATGTCCAATATTTATGTGCTATACGAATTGGAAGGGCAGTGCGTTTCAGTTCTTTTAGGATCTTGAAGTCGAATATGTCACTGATGATGGATATTCAGATTTTTTGTTTGTTATTTCCCTAGATCTTTTTTTTGGGGAGAATCCATTCTTTCAATGCCCTTACCTTGATAACCGTTTCTGTATAGGATTTCATTGAAGTTTAATTGTTGTTTATAGTTCTCGATTTCTTCAGTACATCGATGGCCTATCCTTTGTATCTCGTTTTTTATGACGTGTACTTTCTGTAAGTATAAATAGCTGATCTTTGGTGAGTATTTTAATAATAAAATAATAATAATAATTTTTCAGCAGTTCTTTTATTTCCGTTTAAAATTTGGCATTGAAATGAATCAATAATATAATACCCCTTTTTTATAGGGCATCGAAAATTTGAGAAAGGAACGTGCAACGTGGGAACGCAAATCGAAATGGGTAAACATGCAGTCATTATTTGGTTATCCGCCATCTTGGAAATGGTTTTGTCCACTGATAGAGCCAAATCTACAGTCTTTTATATTGGATTCAAATACCAATTCTTTACACATTGTGTGAACAATCAAAAAATGTTCGACTCATCTACCAGCCTTCATTTGACATGAATTATTGCTTGGTTCTTTGTTCTTTTATGATTTTTTTCGATACTCTTATAAATAAATCTAATACGTTGTGTTGTCATTGTGCTGATATTAAAATTGTCTCGCTTGCGGTTGAATAGATTGACGAATTATGTTATTATTATTATTATTATCATTATTATTATTATTATTATTATTATTATTATTAATAATAATATTGATGTAATTGTATGAAAAGATCGAATCTCTATTGTGATTTGTCTTGTCGAAATCAGGCGAATATTTTATAATAAAAATCAATTTGTTGTTTTCTAATTATTTCAATAGTGTGCCAATTTGTGCAATTTTATCGATTTTATCACATTCAATTATTTCAGTTGAGCACAATATTGATATTATTAGTTTCAGGTCCATTCTTTATGAGCATTTTCTATTATGTATTGTACGCTTTTACGATAACATTTCAGCGTAGGTCAACTGGTTGGATTAGGGATTAGCAACACGCGGCCCTTTAAACATGTTTATGCGGCCCGCCAAGCATTTCTAAAATTGAATTTATTTTATCGACTTTCTCATCAATATATTGTTATAAAATTAATTATAATAAAATGGTAGTACATACTAAACCGAAACAATTTTTTGTGACGAGTTACTCGTCGGAGCCGAGATATAGACATAAGGAGGTTTTTAGAAAATAAACAAAATAATTTATAAATAGTATCTAGTTTATTACTTTAAATAAAATTAAATCATTAATAATTACTACTATTAAAATAAAAATACTAATTAAAAATTATAAATAGAAAAATAGCATTTAATAAATAAATATAAGTATTTTTGGTAATTAAACAATTACCATAAATAGAACAGTAGAAATATAATTTAATATAAATACAAAGATATATTTTAGTTGAGGAACGATCAAAGTAGATACTAAATTTTGACGAGCACACGGAAACGAAAATCGACACTATTCGATTCAAACAACAAGGCAACACCATAAGTAGAATTTGTGACACGTTAGATTGAACAGAATACAGAAGCACATTAGTTTTGAAAATTTTCGATCAATAGTGATCTTATCGATCTTATCTTATTGGAATTTTGATATTTCTCGCTTGGCTATTGAGAACCAATTCAGTTTTTATAGCTATTACATATTGGAATGTACTTAGCGAAAACGTTCATTTGAAATCGTGCCGATATTTACGGACCGAAGGAGATAGCTCAACTAATTTTGGTAAATTTTATAGATTTTAGTTAACTAGTTAAATTCGAGGGGTTATTGCGCCAGCATACGTTTTTGTAGCTGTCTCGCTTCAATTAAAATTAAAGTATTAACCATTTTCTGAGTTGACACTGTCGCGGTTAAAATTCGGATAGTCTATATCGGACATCTATATCGGACTGTTGGCGCATTTAGGGTCAGTCTTGATCCTTAGAAGTAAACTTTAGGGCGGTTTGTATAACCGTTATCTGATCTTTAGAGTGCAGCCAGCTTTTTATTGTATCGAATAACTTTGTAAAATATTTAGTTAAAAAATAAATATTTAAAATCATATTTGTCATTTATTTATTTATATAAAATTACCTACACGTATCACAGTAAATCTAGTGGAGTCAGATTTACGATTGTGTTAGTTCGACTACTTAACCATTGAACCTAACAACTTGTTCAAACATGCTATACGAATTCGCCGTGTCTTTGCTTGTTTGTGTTTGCTACTGTCACACAATCAGTCAGACTGGTAAGCTGTTAACTAGCAATTTTACCAATTCTTGTGTTTCTTGAAAGGCGTGAGTGCAATATCATTGTCAAAAAGGTAATATTATAATAAGAGGTAATATCCATATACACTGCACAATGTTGTACGTCTACTAATATTTTATTCATTAGACGTTGGAATGTTGCTGGCGCTTTAGTTAACCCTAAAGGTAGTTTCGTATATTCGTATAAACCGTCCTCAATCACAAAAACATGTTTTTTCCGCATCCCCTTCTTCCATCAGAATTTGCACGTAGCCTTTATTTGCGTCTATCACTGTGAAATACTTAATATCCCTAAGTATCATATTGTTCTTGTGCTCTCGGAAATGGGTATGAATCTTTTACTGTTACATCATTTAATTTACGATAATCAATTCACATTCTAATTTTCTCGTCTTTCTTTCTAACTGTTACAATATATGATGCCCATTGTGAAAACTTTGTTTTATTACACCTGCCTCTTTTAATTCTCAAATCTGTCGCTTTATTTCCTCCCTCAATTTATACGGTATGATGTAAGGTCTCTGCTTTATTGGTCTAGCATTCCCTGTATCGATCACATGTTTGATAATGTCAGTATCTCCTAAGTCGAATTCGTGTTTTGCAAAAACATCACTATATTCATCAAGTAATATTTGTAGTTGTAATTGTTGTGTTTCGTTTAGATAATTATTATTTATTTTAATTTTATCATAAAATTTAATGTTATTAGCTCTACCCTGTTCGCCCATTTGTTCACTGACATCTCTCGTCATCGACATCTAACATACTTCGATTGTTTGCTCTAGTTCACCTTTACACAATTTTCCCAATTTCGTACCTTTGTGAAATTTTACTTTATTCCTTTCGTAAATCGCAATTCTTATTGGAATTATCCCATTGTTCTGGACTACACACTCCTCTGTTAACATTACATTATGATTCCTTGTCATTGCCGTTTCAGGCTCGAAAATGAAAGTGTCCTCACTTTTAATATTGACTTTTACTGGAATTATATGATCACTTTGGTATTCTAATTCAAATGCCTCTAACTTAATTACCTCTGAAAACTTTGCGTCCTGATATTGGTTTCCGATTGATTATACTATCTGTCAAATCGATTACACAGTTCTCCAACTTTTGGAGTATATCCATTCCTAGGACACATACACATTTACATTCTGCTACTACCATGAAAACATGTTCAACCACTTGATCTGAGAATTGGACTGTTAATTTAATATCGACTTTTAATGATATAAAATGTGATGATAGTGAAATTACTCTAGCTCTTGTACTCAAAATATTTCTTTTTTAATTTTCCGTTAACTGGTCTTCCCGAATCATAGAAGCTGCTGCCCCTGTATCGCACAGTGCATTTATTATTATATTATTAATCACCATTTTCAGTTTCGGCCTTGCTTCATTTAACCCTTCTAGTATATTGTCAAGCTCTAATCCGTAGCATCCATAAGTTTTCCTTGGAGCACAATGACAATTACCATTTCGCCTGGGATTCTAATTTCAATATTATTTCCCAATTCTCTCAATTGTTCTCTTTGACTATCATATAACCCAATCTGTGGTTGTTCAATATTTTCTGACCTGTTTGGATTGTCATCTTTCTCATTAGTGATCATTACTTCACTCCCATCTCTACGACTTTTCATCCGTTTGATTTCCTTATCGTGCTTCGCAGTGAATAGATATTTGGCTATGAATGGACATAAGCACGCCATCATTTTATATGAGTTACCAAAAACTTGTCTCAATTGTCTTAATGAAACTAATGATGAGCAAATCATTTTCAATAATGCTACTGTATAATATATTCCTAATATAGTTGGGAACGTATTTCCGAGATTCGCAAAATATCCCCATATGCTGTATAATACTCTATACACAACTTTCTTGAAATGCTCTTTCGATAATAATACATCAAAGTTGTAATTCCCCCCATAACTATTCTCAATGATCTTGTTTACCATAATTGAAAGGATCTTTTTTTCATGAGGAAATAACATTTGTTTTCTGGCCCTCTCTATCGCCTCTCTCGCCATTCTTATTCATTTCGCTAACTTCCTGAAATTCTAATTTATTTTCAAGTTCAGTTAATTCTAGCTTTTGCGGTTTAGTCGCTTCTTTTCTATTCGACATTGTGATCCACATCTCTTCGTTTATTTTATATAAAGGATCTAATAGATTAGTACTTTTATCAATTTTTCTCGAAAGATAGTCTGTATCTGTCAATATTCTTGTTATTGGTTGGAGGTATACGGTTTCTCCTTTGTAAACTACTGGTAATTCGTTTGTACATTTGTTATTTGTTGCTAAAGATACGATGAACGGTTTACACTGAAATGTTTGTATCACTTCTCCGACGACTCTTGCAAATGTCCCTTTCTCTAAAAATAAAATCGGTGCCATTAAATCTGTGTTTGTGACTGCAACCGCCATCTTTGTTCTTAATATTTCTCTATTAAGTTTACAATCATTTGTGATGATGGTTGCTTGATATACTTTGACCAATTGTATTAACTGACGATGATAAAAATAGTCGATTTTATTGTTAAAATATGAGGCTAGTTTGACATCAAATTTGTCTATTTTTGATTTTGCTTCTTTGATTTCCCTTCCGTTGAAATAAATGCCTTCATAATTTGTTTGTATGACCGCCTTGCCACATTTGATACTTTCACTTTTTCCCACAAATCTCATAGCCCTTGTTTCAGAATCTGACATGTATATTGTTGGTGTATCTCTCTCTTGGATAAATGTTGCTCTTCGTTTTTGATCTTTGATGTTTTTGGATTCTACATCCGTGAACAGTTTACCTCTAAATGTTCTGAACTTTAACGCTTTTAACTTGGTTAGATGACATTCATATTTGTTTATTTTATACACCATCATTGACTCGCCTGTATCACAGTTTGTCTCATTCAATGCACAAAACTTGTGTGTCATTATTTTCTTTGATGAGCTATCGAATGATGTCCTGAACTTACTCACTTCAACGTAATATTGTCGTCTCACTACGATATTATCTGCCATATGACCCCATATTTTATATTTTCCTCCTCCACAATATCCTCCTGTTGATGCCCATTCAACAACATTTACTAATTGCTCTACCCTGCTCCCATTTGAGCATTTAACTCGATTCCATCTGGTGTTTTAATCCTTTTTGTTTTAAATGCATTCTCACACTCGATTGGAGCTATTATTATTGCTTCTGGTGCCCATGTTGGGGTTAATATTGTTCTTGCAATTTTGTTACACACAAAACTTTCATCTGTATATTCAACAATGCACTATCTTACTTTAGTGTGAATGAAGTCAGATTCCTGATATATATGAAAAATCTTTGGATCTGCCACGATTAATTTTGTTGGATTTGCCTCTGGGTAATTTCGAAATCTAGTAATGAATATTTTTGTCCCCACTTGGGATTCTGACAGTCATATGTAATAATCGCGTTATTCACTTTTACCAAATCTAACAATAATGTTATTACTATAATTACTAATGACATTGTCGATTTTCTCTCTTTTTGACTCGATTTCATAGTTGTTTTATTTACTAGTCTCCTTGGTATCATCTACTTCCGCAGTGGTATTGCCAATTATGCTTTCCCTAGCACTTTCAACTAGGTTCTCATCATACTGTATTTTCCATCCTCCCCATAGCATCCATCTTTAGTTTATTATATATCATTTAGCTATGTTTTATATTTGATCCTTTGGATCCATTCGTAAAAGTTTCTTGTATCTTTCTATTAAGTATGCCATCACCGTGATCACTTTATCCCGATTTACTCCTGTTGTAAATAATATTTTTAATAGCGTATCCTCATTTGCTTCCTCTGTACTTGATTCTCTAATCTCTTTTTCCATTAATTTAATTTTTTTAACTATACTTTCTGTTAACGCTGATGGTTTTGCTTCTGGAAATCGTTTCATATTCATTGCTTTAATTAACTCTGTTATCATATTCACGTCTTTATTATTGTCCTGACATTTTGGAACTTCATGTCTCATATTATTCCTCTGACTTTTCAGCTATTCCAGATTTTCGAGGCCATCCCTACTTCGCATCATCGTTTCTGTATCCTGCATATTTGCTTGCTTAGCAATTTTTTCTATTGTCTCGCGTAGATTTAGTATATTTAGTATCAAGTGGTTGAAAGATTACCTCACGATCTGTTGGTGAGTTGATAGCTCCTCCTGATGAAGCATCCCATAGTCTAAATAATTTGTCATAATCATTTTCCTCGACGAACTGTGGGAGTAATTTATCAATTTCATTGCTTTCTTGTCTTTCTACTACACCAGATATAATATTATTGTCAATGACGTTTACTCCTTAGTCGATTATATATTCGTTATTCATCATTTCTACTCCGTTAAAATACAACTTCACTTTATCATTATCTCCTAGTTTTCAGGCCCATTAGCTGTGGCCATCTGTTTCACTTTGTTTAATTTTATGAAAGCGTGCTGTGTTAAGTATAAGTGTTCTCAAAAGATCTTTTGCCTCAATAGTTATATTCAATGATTCATGTAATTTCTTATTTTACCTCACAAATTCACCATAACATTTTATCATCTCCTTCAACTCTATTTCTAATTCAAATACTCGTGTCATATTTTGTGTCTTTACAATTAATGGTATCAAATTTCTCAAACATTATAAGTCAATTCCCTCGACTTGAACTTTATTTATTATACGCAAAGTTTCATTATCATTATACGGGCATTTTTCTAATATCTCTCGCAATTCCTCTTTTAATTCTTTACATCTATTTGCTTCAGCAAGTAGTTTCTCATCCGCTTCTCTCTCCTATCGTAACTCCTCATTATCTAAATCTATGTCATTTGTAAAACATTGAAACTCATTCATATTGAGTTTTAAATTCCTTTAATTCCTCTCTCTAACTAATTATCTCCTCATTAGCTTATATCAACTCAGCACTATTAATCTGTTTTATCTCATGCATTTTTTAAATCTCACTCTATTGGGCGATTCACTTCGCGTATTATTAAATTCTTTTATATTAAATAATATATTAAATAATCACTCATTAATTAAAATGCACAACAATAACCAATAATCCAAATAAGACAATTAAGAGAAAATAAAATTAAAAATACCAAGAGCAAAATAATAATAATAATTAATAAAAAATGATAATTTGAAAAATAAGAAGAATAGAATATAAAATAGCAAGCAAAATGACTAACAGGATCAAACAAAAGAAAGAGTAAAATAAGAAAATGAAAATAATAAATAAATTTCAAAAACAAAATAAATAGATAACACTAAGAAAAGCATTTAAAAAGAAATAAAAATAGAAAAATACAATTTTACACAATAACTGGATCCTGATTGGATAAAATTTAATATATATATATATATATATATATATATATATATATATATATATATATATATATATATATAGAATCAACTTAACTGATTCCCTCAATGTTAACCTTTTCAATATAGCCTTTGCAATATAGCCGTAGCAAACTATTCATTCAAATTCGACAAATAAACATCACGTCGTGTCATTCTGCGGCTATCACCTAAACAATTTATGGAACATCATAGTTGTTGATAAACATCTGTTCGAACTGAATTTAGTGTTACATAGGCTAATTTTTCGAATGGAAATGTCATTTTAATTCACGTTTGCACGAAAACTAATTAGTTATCTACATAAGGAGGAAGGTTTTCCCGTCTACTAACAGGCCTTATTTTACTCGTATTCAAATTAATTTTTAATCTTAATTTAAACCTCGTACAAATCGACCTCTGAGGGAATCAAGGTTCTCTTTAATATGTAATTTATTCTAATACCATCTAAATTAAATTGCTAATTTGATTTGGATCTCATTTGAATTGACATTCAACTGGTTAACGAATTCTTTAATAATACACGGGGTCCAAATGCTTGGAAGGTTATCATAGGTGTGTATGAAGTAGTGCTAGTAGGTTCGGAAGTGGAGATCGGGTGGGTTGTGACAACCGTATACAAATGTTTAGAGCTAAAATTTGAGTCGATTCCAATTGTTATAGGCTTAGGAGTTTTCGAATATAGGTCTGATCACTCATGTCCCCACTTGCTGCTTCGCGAATTACTTCATAACTATCTTTCTAAATTTTAAGCATATGTCTGAACCGAATCTTCCAAAGTCTGGTTCAAAGCCATGTTTTTCGTATGCAGATAAAAATGCGACGATCCGGCAGCTTAACGACCATCTCGGGGTTCTGAAGAAGCGTATCGACAAGCTCGAAGGGACGTGGTTCTCCCTACCACTCATGAAAGAGGCCAATAGAAAATCTTGCGTTTGGAGAACTGTCGAGACAGTTTGGTCGAAGAGAGTCAGTGCCAGCTCCTCACTATCAAGGCCCAGTCAGAGGCCCTCCATCGCATTTATTCGGAAGCGGAGTTGAAAAGTAGAATCAATGAATTCCCGATAATCGACAAGTCGGACGTTTTCCCAATCCATCACCGTGCCGACAAAACCGGTGCCCATTCTACCGCGATCTGCCGCAATCACGGCCCCGAAATGTCCTCTTCGTCTGTACCTGATGTCATCTTCGTGGGAACCAGCATGCTACCGACTCAACTATCTAACGTAACGACGGTACCGGTAGCTTCGGTAGCTACCACTACTGTTCCCATCCAGCTAACTTCCCAGAAGCGCAAGCGCCTCACTCGTACCGATCGCTCAAAGAAAACACGGGATGAAATAGCAATTATGGAATCAAAGTTGTTTCCTGTCCCTGAAATGGGGCGAAAAGAATCTGTATCTAACAAAGCCTTGCCCAGTGCTCCTCAATACCAGGTTGTGCCCGCTTCTGCTGAATGAACCTGATGAATTCTAATGACCGGACACGTCGATAGTCATACGAGCAGTGTATATGATTTGATTTGCAATTCCTTTCGTGTTGAGATCTTATGGTCTTACGTGAATACTCTGTGTAACTTGTTTTGGAGTAGTTAAATGTATAAATATCTTGTTTGTGATGGTCTTAATACAATTTTATGTCGTGTGTCTTCGTTTGTCTTGACGATATCTAGGGATGATAGAATATTTCTGTTAGACGGTGGCATGAAAGGGAAAAACGTGGTTAGAAACAACCTCAATTGGATCAGAGGCGTGTCCGTATCTTGATGTGAATAAATAAGAAAGATGTAAGTCCTTTTATCGGCATTCGAGAACACGAAAGGAGAATATCACGAGGAGTAGTCCTAACACAGGGGCTCACCTGTTCATGAATTCTAACCCGTGTGTACATTACCAACATGATCCATATCATGGGCACACATGTGGAAGTAAAGACAATAATCATAACGGGCGTTTAGGAAGGAGTCCTTCAGAATAGTAATCATTGCCCCTAACCACCACCATCACGACACATCCCTAAGCGCCCAACAATAGGATGGGTTTGATTTGTTTCGAATTGGATTGGATTGACTTTGTCTTGGATCTATCTCCTTTCTTCGGGACATACATCGATTCTATATTTTCTGGGCACCGTTTTGTAATATTTATTGAGGGTGAATGTGGTGATGGGCCTAACCTCATCATCCAACAACTATTTGACGAAAACGAAGAGCGACTATGTTATACGCATTTTCATTATTTTAGAGATTTGATTGTAAAAAACTGTCAACTTCAAAAGTGCAAACAAAACTTGATTCCTTTTTTAAAGCAAGATTGCCGAATACAAGCGCGTTGATATCAAACAGCAATGTCACTTCACGACAAGTGTCCAAATGCAATTAAATAGAATTTTGTTTGTGTTTTATCTCTTATATTTATATCTAAATACAGTGTAAATATTTTCAAAAAAATTTTTTGATTTATTTTATACCTATTTTTATATTACGGACTTTCGGCTTTAATGGACACCACTCCTCCCAATTCGTCCTTTATATCAGGGCAGTAGGGTAGCCAGGAATTTATGAAGGAGGGGGTTGGAGTCGAGAAACATTTATTAATATTATGGTCAATCATCAATAATCCCAATGTACTGAGAGTAAAGGCTACAGAGTACAGACAGATGTCACATTATTACAGTTACAGTGAATGAAATAAAGGAAAAATGTTTCTTTTTTTTCTTATTAAGGTGGATGATCTTTTAGGCAATTGACGTCGACAAATATATGTACATGAAAAATTCAATGGGGGGGGGGTTTAACGCCAAAATCCCCATCGGCTACGCCACTGTATCGAAGTTTTATTGTAATGGAAATTATTTATTTATCATGGAAATATTTTCATTCATTATTACCAATAGAAATTTATTTATAACTTAAGTTCTTTAAATTAATTTATTTGATAAATTGTTAATGGAGAATTTTTAATGATTTTGAACAATCGTAAACCGAATTAAAGAATTTACTGATTGTTTAAAATAATAAAATTTTGAATATTTAATAACAAATTACTTTTTAAATTATTTAACTTTAAATTCACTTCAAGCATTTATATAAATGGTTAGCTAAGATCTAATTTTCAGTTTCTCTATTTAATAGTGAATTATTAGTTTTTAACAATGTATTTTATATAAATAATCAGTAATAGGCCGTGAATTCATTTAAATTAATAAATATTTTGGAAACTCGTTATTTTTGAAGTTTTGAGAGTTATCCGATTTATATAATGAAGAAGCCTTTCGTTTATTTTATGTCGATTATGTCATGCAATTTCAATTTAGAAACAGAGGCTATTTAATACATTGATAAAGCACTCCAAGAGAAATATATTGAGAGCTTTGCACCTAATGCCCATGGAAGAAGTTTTTAATGAAATTTACACTGGTAATAGTGATTTGAATTTAAATCAAAGCGAAGATACAATGAATGATAGTGATATATCCTGAAACATTGTTGACGATATGGTTGAAAATGATTGTTGTTTCAAATAATGGTTGAAAAGGCTACTTTTTAAAAAATAAATTAGTATTTGTAACACATTAAATGAATTTACTTGATCTCAGTGTAATTTTGACAAATAATGAAAAGATAATCCAGGTTTTTATGCATAAAAATTTGATCAAATTTTTTACAGCTGTGTTCATAAAGTTCCAAAGAAATGATATTAGTGAAGAACGAAATCAATTTAACCGGATTTATCTGGCGTTGCCTGGTTCAAAAATAAAAAAGACAAACACGATTGTCAAAAGGGCGTTACGGTGAATTCTTTTATGGAAGATTCTTAAATTTCTTTAAAAATTATTAATTATACGAAATGAGTGGAGTTATGAAACATCAGGTTTATTAATTTTTTTCAAATGTCTAGAGTAGTGTTATACACAATAGCCGAAATGAATGCTGCTTAAAATTAATTAGTACAGCAAATTATGAGCAAGGTTGAATCAAATATGGCATTAGGAATAGCACAAATTGATGATGCAATGTTTTACAATAGTTTTAGGCCCATTCAACTTCATATAATTCCTACAACGAATGACATGGTTTATGGTTCAATTGATCTTTAGAAAAGACCCGTTTCAGATTTATCATTACTTTTTTAATTTATTATCATTATAATGGAGAAAGTTGTTGATCCTAGCAGTCTCCTATAAAATTTGTAGCGGTACAACTGAGGTGAGTGTGTATTAATTGAATGTGCGTGTGTAGGTAAAGAAAACTAATTATGTACAATGATAATATAATTTAATAATTAATCTCATAAAACGTTTATTTAATACAAATCATAAAAACCTTCAAATTCGCTATATTACAATGTTAATGTTGTGATAATCTCGATTCCAATTTAAAGTGTAATAATTGTCCTGACTCCTTTCATTGAAAACGACAAAGGTTAATCTTAATTTTTTATATAATTTTCAATTTTATTGATTCAAAATTTTGCTTGACAAATTCCATTTAAAATTTTAAAAATAATAATTATAAATAAAAATTATAAGAAAATTAATAACAATAAAATAATGGCAAAAATAGAAATAGTGTACATCACAAGATTAATAACTTTTTTTATCCATCAATGTTTTTAGTGAGTTTGATTTTGTTGGGTTATTTTGTCGTTGGTAAAATTTAAATTTAATGAATTATTTCTCTTACTTGAAACGTGCCTTTAGTTGACCCACAGATAACAATTAACGCTGTAAACTTTATTGAATATCACAAATATTTTCACAATGAAACAATTAGCTCAACAAGCTAACTACTGATTACACAGTACTTTTTACAACACTGTTGAAGAATAGCACGGGTGTATAATCTTGATTTGACAAGTCTCTCACAACTGAGGAGTATAACAATTGGTAATTTAACTGGCTGTTTTCTAGTTTGAATTAGATTTACTCGCCGAACTTTACTCTGTTATTAACTGAATAAGCTCCTGCTGCTTATCCATTTATTTTAGCTTTCTTGTCTCGAATTCTCCTTTTAATTCTTCTAAGCTTCTCCCTTTATGTTTCTCTGCTTCAATTCTCTTCAGATCCTCCAAATAAATGTCGTTGTATTATCTCAATTATTCTATCATTTGTCGCAATATTATGTCTCAAATCTCCTGTCACAACTCTGTTCCACAATATTCTGACGCAAATGTTCTCTCTTAATCGTTCTATCGCAATTTTCTCTCTTAACTGTTCTGTCTGCTTCTGATGTGCTTCCTCCTTTTATACCTTGTTAATCTGTGGCACTTCAGTTTATCTTTAATTTCCCATTTTTTCTCAAACATAATTCCCTGATTTTTTCCTGCAATAGAGTTATTTTTGGCAGCTGTCAAGATATTTTCTATTTTTTTCCTTTTTGTCGCTCCTGCCTGTTTTCTTTTCGTTACCGTTTTCTCTGAGATAAGTACATTATTGTTGTTTCTGTTTTTCCCGATTTTGAAATTACTTTTCCTTTTGTACTAATTAATTAGTAATGACTTTTATTTTAATTACTTGTTTGGTTTCTTTTTTTTGTATTATCATTCTCATTTCTTGTTTCTTTTTACTTCTGTTTTCTTTTCCGGGTTCTCATAGATCGTCCTGTTTGTCATGACAATTTTCCCCCAAATAATTTTATTTATTTATTCGTAAATTTGTTATTTAGGTATCCTCAACAATTTTATCACATTTGTCTGAGTTATGTAAAATTAATGTAGACACAAAATTGTGTGCAGGGCAATAAATAAATACAAAAATACAAAATTTAACACAAAGTCTCGAAAAGAAAATCGAAATGCAAAATTAATTAAAAATTTTGAAAAAATTAAAAATTGAATTATGGACAGGTTATATATACAGTACGAATAAAATAATTTTTAATCAGCTTAAATTAAACAAAATCGGAAATTAGAG
This sequence comes from Schmidtea polychroa, assembly GCA_959609185.1. Classification (NCBI taxonomy): domain Eukaryota; kingdom Metazoa; phylum Platyhelminthes; order Tricladida; family Dugesiidae; genus Schmidtea; species Schmidtea polychroa. The sequence goes on along the minus strand of CAUHTR010000378.1, from coordinate 101,800 downwards.
AGGTATTTTCTGTGGCGGCTAAGTCGAATTCTCTCAGCTTGGGATGACTTCTCTTAGGATCAACTATCCCTTATATTAAACGAAACTTTTTTATTATGCCAATGAAAATTTGAACAGTTGTGATTTTGAGGTAAAAATAAAACTTATTGTATTGAGTGTCTTATTTTGATCGAGAACACGAGGAGTTGGATTATAAGCTGCTCTGCCGAATAATAAATTTAACTGAAAAAATTTATAAAACTTTATTGATCATCGATATTTAATATCTTAAGTTAAAGTCTAAGGAAATTCTAAAATATAAACCGATCAACATTTTTCGTTTTTGATGCCTTCTTACAACGATTGAAAATGTCACACTCGAGTGATTTATTTAGTTTGAAGATTAATTGAAAAATCCTAAAATTTGTCCCAAAATTCTTGCTACATTCTATGTAACACTCGAATTTACAGTATGAGAAATGGGGGAAAACAATTTTCAAAAGGTTAATAAGAAAATTTCATAAAATTATTGATTTCTTCAGTCCCTTGAAAATCCCAATTCGTCAACAAAACACACACAGAAAATGATGATACGATAAAAGATAGTTGAATCAACATAAACTCATTTGCCTGTACCAACATGCAGTCATAAATTGGGCCCCATCATCAAATTTTTATCAGCAAGCTGATGCCATTGCGATCTAAATGTTGATTGAGTTAATAGCCCAGGGCAAATTTCCAGTGATCTTATCAGACGAATATAACCGATCAACTACTTGCTAGACTTAGTGGAATCTCTTGGACTATACACAGTAATTATTTTAATTATTTCTTCACGTTGTTTTAATTATTTTAATAATTCATTCAAGTCTTGCCAGTTTACATAGAATAGTCCGACCTCTCCGGTTTTGAGTCTGTCGTTGTTAATGTTGTTTGGAATAAATATTTAATCCACCGATTTTATTCGGTTTAATTATCGCACTATTAACATTTTAATAAAAGGTTTTTACTTTTTGGGTTTATTTCTATATATATTTCTATGTTACAATATGTATGATTTCTGGGCCGGATTGTACAATACTGTCATTATTATTTTTCATTGTATATTTTAAATACTATTTCCTATTTTATTTGATTGAAAAATTTAAATGTTATTTGAATTTTTAAATCAAAAATTAAAAATTAAAAATCTGTTACTGTTTTATTTATTTAATTATTTAATTATGACTGATTTGAAATATATATATATATATATATATATATATATATATATATATATATATATATATATATATATATATATATATATATATATATATATATATATATATATATATATATATATATATATATATTTTTGATAGGAACTTTTGTTATTAAATATTTTTTTAACGTTAAATTCATAATTTAAACTTATTTGAACTTATTTGTTAGCTTCAACTATAATTTTCTGGTAAATGATATGATTTTGTGGCAGGCCCATTTTAAGGTCGTCGTAGGCCCTAGGCACTTTTGGAATTTGGATATCTGCATTGCAGCATATGTAGCCTTGTAGGCCTCAAATTGATTAAATTTAATTCTGCATTAATTATTAAGTTATCACTAATGTAAATTGTAAAAACGTTTATGGCATTTTTGACGACATTGTTTTGACCATTGAAACATAAATTATGAATGAACCCAAATTTTGATATTTTTAATCTCAATTCACCTTTTGTAAAATTTTATTTACTTTCCCTTTTTCCAATATTTCGTTTAGTTACAATAAAAGATAATTTAGAAATTTTTAACGTTTTACCAATTAGTAATTTTTAATTAGTAATTACAAATGATTTAAATTGTTGAAATCATGTCTGATGGATACCAGAGAAAACACGAGCCTGGATCTGAAAAACGAAAGAAAAAACAAGTGAAAGAAAAAGTATTAAAACAGACGAAGGGTTCCTTACTAAAATATGTAAATATTGATGATGAGTTTAATAATGACACAATTGTCACGAGCAATGTCTCAATATCAGAAATATCCTTGAACAAGACTACCAAACAAAGTGATGCAGATCTTATTATTGAAAAAATAGAATAGATCTGCCAGGCTAAAGATAAACAGCTACAAATGGATGATCCAGAGACATAACTCTCAAATAGCAAAAATTTCTAAACGAGGAACAGCAATGCAGGCAGAGTCAGTGATCCATCGGAATGGGAGTTAAATGCAGATCTTATAGGCTATTATCAGATAATATCCCTTCACAGAATTTAGAAAGTGATTTTCTTTAAATTGTAGACAATTTGGAGACAATATAAGATATGAACGCAATTAATATTCCGAGAAAATTGACAAATGGAGAAACTGTCAAGAGAAATTGGCTTATTTATTCTCCTTCAACAGGTAAAGTGTATTATGTGTGCAAACTATTTGATTACAATTATGGTGGCGTTGGTGAATCTTGTAATAAATTTCAAACTGGTTTTGATGATTGGAAAAATGCAACTGCAAGGATTAGTTCGCAAGAGAAATCTAAAGACTATATTACTTCTCTATCAACGATATTGCAACGTCAGAAGTCCACCAGAATTTGCGCAAAACTCCATAAAGGAAGTGAAAAATTGTCCCCATACTGGACTGTAGTTTTGAAAAGAATAGTTGCAGTTATAAAATTTCTTACTGAACGAGGATTAGCTTTCCGTGGAGAGAATGAAGTGCATAACTGTCATAAAAATAGAAATTATTTGATAGCATTGACCCTTTAGCTGAATTTGATCCATTTCTAATGGCACACATTCGAAAGTATTGGAATCCAGGAAAAGAAAATGTATCATACATGTATTCAACTATATCTGATGAGTTCATTGATTTATTAGGCTCCAAAGTATTGATGCAGATGATTTCTAAAATAAAAAATCCAAAGTATTATGGGATTAGCATATATCCAACTCCTGATATTAGTCACATGAATCAAGTTACACTGGTTCAACTCTATTTGGGATTTCCAGTGTACCAGGGAAATTATGCAATAGAGTTGAATCATCAATATTGTATACTTACCTGGCGCTAAGAGAAAGATCGAAACTAGTCTACTTTTGAGATTTGCACTGGGTATCACAAAGCTTGTAATGTTTATATTATTCTAATGTTACACCATTACAATAATATTATTATTATTTGAAATCTACATATTATTTTATAAACTTTGAATGATCGGTTTATTCAAAATTTTGAAATAACGTCAATCTAGAAAAATATTTTTATATATTTTCATATATTCAGACATTTCCCTATCAAAAATCACCGATATTTTCTGTCTTACTATTTATCAACTGCTAGCCAACAAATTGCTCATATAAAAATAATAATAAAAATAATAATAATAATAATTATTATTATTATTATAAATTATTAAACATCTTGATTAATATTGATGATTTTGTTCAACGGATATAACCAATCCCGATATTCAGAAATCGTCGAATATTGAGTTCATTTTTCAATTAAAACAAAAAGAGAAAAAGTATTGTACTATAACATAACATTCTGAAAATGGATCTCAAAGACAATTATTACATTTTCATAACTAATTATGCCCAGTCAGGCGCTGCGTGACCATGGTGGCATGCCGCAATTGTATGCTAACCGAATTACTCCAACCAATCAAACCAAGTCTAATAGTCGAGATAAGGGAATCATTTTTATAATCACCACTAATATTTATCCCAACCACTTGTATTATCTCACCCGATAACAGATGGACACTATTCCGCTAGTTTCAATTATTCTCGACTTAGAATTCAGTGTCAGGTTCGCATAACTTTTTCCTACGATACATTCGAATTTCCAGCACAATATATTTTTGTTGATTTCAATTTCGATTTTTTCAGTTGTTTTTGTATTGATTTTCTGATTTCACTTAAATATTGATTGCATCTTGATGGGTCGAAAAATTCAATCGATTGGAAAATATAAATTTTGCTATGAAACACTTGGTAAAGGCTCTTTTGCCCGCGTGGAGCTGGTTATCCATGAAGTGACTAAATGTAAAGTAAGGCCATTAAATATATTTTAGTTAATGATAATAGTAATAGTAATATTAATAATAATAATAATAATAATAATAATAATAATAATAATAATAATAATAATAATAATAATAATAATAATGATAATGATAATAATAATGATAATAATAATAATAATAATAATAATAATAATAATAATAATAATAATAATAATAATAATAGTAATAATAATAATAAATACAATTACAATTATAATAAAGATTTAATTTAATTGTTATTATTATTTACTTATAGGTAGCAATGAAAATTATCAATACACGGAAAATTACCGAAGATTACATCCGTAATAATTTGTACAGAGAAGCTAGAATTCTCTCTCAACTCAATCATCCAAATATTATAAAGTTCTACGAATCTTTAAGGGTGAGATATAGTTTGTGTGGTTTATGTATGCAACTGGAAAACTTCTCAATTATATATACATATAAAATGAAATTTTAAAGTGGTATTCGATAACAAACTAGTTTTGAGCTTATTTGGTTCTCATCGATACTATGTAAAAAACTCAATCTCACCCGGAATCCAACCCAAAATTAGATAGGATTGATTTATTTACATGACATCGATGAAAGCAAAATAAGCTTGAAACTAGCCTGCCATTAGAAATCTCAGTGAATAACACTTTAAAAAGTTATCTTATATTGAAACTGTGTCATCTACAAGGAACGCTATTATAATCAAAATGGTACAAAGCCAGTAGAAAATCAGTAGCAAGTTTGAATGGATTTAATATGCGAGATGAATTATAAAAAAATACATTTATTGTCTTAATAATAATTTTATATGATAAATAGGCCTGATGGACTCTATAAGAATAAAAATCATATCAACCACTTCCTGGCATATTTCTATCTTTTGGCGATAATATATTGAAATAGACAATGTAAATAATCCTGAAATTGTTTTTACAGTTTTATATAGAAGATGTAGTTATCCTATTACAGTAGTGTGGACGTAGATTTTTGGAATTGAGAGAATTTTTAAGTAAAGATGTAAAAGAAATGTGTTGTTAAAGAAGAATAATTTTTGGACTTCAAGTTCTGTTGTTTTAAGACATTCATAGAAATAAGATTCTTTCCCTTTCAGGGGAAAGCAATTCTTTTAATAATTTACGTAATATATGCATTTTAATGACACTGCAATCTTGAAAATAAAGAACGAAATAATCATTATTAGTGTTGTTAAGGTGTGGTAACAATTACCGTTATTAAATTAAGTTATGATGTTTGATGTAATGCCATGTATACCCTTCGTCACAAGTCGTCACAGATGTGTGACCACTATCTCCTAAGCGACTGATATATTTTATTGAGATTCACTAAGCATGCAAATTTGTACGCTGCACGATAGATAGATACATACGTATTATTAATTAATCTGTTTGCACCCATCAAAATTGCAAACAATAATAAAATAAGATAATATCTAATTTACAGATGTAATAAATTTGTATTCACAGACTTATTATAATTATAATTATAATGATAATAATTATTATTATTCAGGCCGATATTTATTATTGTTTAATAACTGAATGCGCTCATGGAGGTGATCTTGGCGAGTATATGAAAACATTTGACTATAAAAGATTTCCGGAAGATGTTGCACGATACTATTTGCGACAACTCATTTCGGCATTCAATATATGCACGAGAAAGGAGTTGTCCATCGGTAAGTTAATAAGGTAATTTATAACTAATAAATTGCTTTTCACAGGGATTTGAAAATGGAGAATTTAATGCTTGACAAAACGAAAAGACATCTCAAACTCATTGGTATATTTTTTCCCAGTTTTTTGAAATAATTATTTAAAATAAATTCTAAAGTAGAGCCGGCTTTGTAGAATATTTTATTTTATACTGATTTTATTATTTAAATAAAGTATTAATTTTAAATTATAGTGCTTGTATAATAGAAACATTTATCAACAACATTCATTATGTTATTTATTAAATTGTTAATAAATAATTAGTTAAATTAATTATTCTCACATGTCAGTGCTATTTACGTAACTGATGTAACACAAGTATATACAGTATCTTCTATATATAGTAAAGTTGGAAATAATAAAAATTGGTATGTGTCAATAACACTTGTACTGTACTGTTATAATATGGCTATAATAAAACATTTTTCAAGCAAAAAGTATTTTTATTTTATCCGGATGTTATTGTATGAAGCATTCTGGTTAATTTCACTTGTGAACACCAGCGCATAGACGTATACTCATCAAAGCATAAATTTCAACTCAATTTGTATAATACAAAATACGTGCAGTATTTCTGTTCATAATGTAGAAATGCCGCACTTTTTTATCTGTTTCCTCCACTATTGCATTTACTAATGTTTCGAAAGCTTATTTTTTAAATGCGCCCAGATGAGTATTTATATTTTGAACTGTTTAAATAGGAAATCCAGTTTTTCTCTCATTACGGATTTACATTTTATTTTCTTTTGTACTTTTTATTTGGCGTAATACCAAATTTCTTCAGGTTCGTCAGCAGTTTCTATATTTTCTACTTGTTCTTAGCCAGTTATTATATTTTTCAATTAATGTCCCATATTATCTTCTACAATTTTCGATGTTGAAGTCATAGTTTCTTAGCTCAACTTGTACATCACCATCGCAATAAGAAAAGAAACTATCGAAGTTATCATTTGCTAGTTCTTTCTCATATGAATTTGGTAATACTTTAAAAAAGATCTCGAATATCTTGGAAATTTTGTATTTTTCGGGGCATATAAAGAACAAATCAAATAAATTATATAAATATGTCTAAAACAATACATTAAAACAAAATAACCACAATAATATAAATTATTCTCACCTTATAAAAAATTGCCACCAAGTAAATTATTTATAGAAATATATAATTGTCACAAACTAATTCATTTATAATAAAATACAATTTTTTTTTGATTTCTAATCTAACAAAACAAATTTTTATGTAAGAAACCCTCTAAAAAACAAAGAAAGACAATACTAAATACAAAATCGGAGCCTTTTCGAAACTAAAGACAATTAATTGTACAAAGGAAATGAAAATGTAAATTTTGATTGAAACCCATGAAAATAAACTGGGTTCATATCGGCACCAATGCACCAAAATAATTTTGGTTTGTTTAAAATTATCGTATTTGTCATACATAATATTTTTTCGATCTTTTTTTGTAACATGTATGTGCAAAACCTTCGTTAGGTAAATTCTGATTGCATGGTGTCTTTAGTTAGTGAAGAAACCTTTTACACCGCATATTACAATGACAGGGATTTATTTGACCCCAATGCACATATTATGAAGGTTAGCAAAGTTTTAGAAGAAACGATGAAATTTCTTAAAGCTTTTGACTGAATAAAGATTTTTTCAAAAAAGAAACGGTGAAAGATAGACCTGATTCCTATCTTCTAGTATGATTAAAAGAATTTCTTACAAGTTAATTCTTTAATCAAAGTTTTTATATTATTTAATTCGTAATGGAAATTTAAGACCTTTACACTGATCAAATGATGTTGAATTTTTGCATTTAATTTTGGTAGAAAATGTAATCAGCAAAACTTTTGTTATCCCCATTCGATTCACCGGTGAAATCTGTTTAGGGACAACTACGGATTTTGTATTTAGGTGTATGTGTATTTGTAATACAATTTTTTATATAATAAAATAATAAAAAAATACTTATAAATAAATAATTATCTTTTAAATAATAAAATTTATTAGACAACATAAAAATAAAGCTACTTTGATCATGTTCAAACTTACTAGAGAATTTTTATCATATTTTTTTAATAAAAACTTTGAAACCAATAATTCATTATTATTTTTTATTTCTATGTTTTTACTATAACAGTTTTAATATTCTTCATAAAAGATAAAAATACGAGCATTAAAATCTTTTCTTTCGTGATCCCTTTACTTCTTTTCTTTGATTATTTCCGGTATTTATTTTCATCGGTTAATAATTTTTAAAATCTTCATAATTTAAATTTATTTTTTTAAATTTTTACATGATATTTATATACAGTTATTGTTCAAAACTTTGCAATTCACCATACATACACAAGTAGCTTTATATTTAAAATTATTTAAAATTATTAGAAACTTATCAATAGCATGATTTATTTTTTTCATCGCATTTGATCTGTTTTATTTATGATTTCATTTATCTTAATTTAGTTTTCGATTATCGATCAATATTCGAAAATGGCAGTGTCGAAAATTTGTGTTAATTAGAAAATAATGATTTATAGTCAAAAATTAAATATAGATAACTAACATCAAAGGTGAACAAAATGATAAATGAATTTTGCTGTTACTTATAAAATAAAAGTAGAAAATAATATAGCTCTATCTTCAACAAAAAATGCTCTGCTGGTCTAGTTTTGTGGTGAAAAGGATAAAATAAAAATTGATATTTGTAAATAAATCTCTGTAATTGATGCAATAATAATTAGCATAAATATTAAATTAGCAAGGGTAATATTTAAGTATCCCTCTTTCAACAATGCGTTTGATTGCTGATTTTTCAAGTAACAATCGAGAGCATTCTAGAGAATTTTTATTGTGTAAAATGCTGTTGAGAAAGTACAAAATTTAAATTTTTGAAATAAAAATAAAGAATCTACATTTAAATAGAATGAATAATTAATTTAATTAAAACTGATGATTAGAAAATAATAAATGTGACTCATCTGACCGAACCAGGCGTATGTCGCAACATGCCAGCGAGAATATAACCAAAATGTGATACAAACTCATATTTTCTAGAAATGGTTTTTGGCAAAAACTAAAATTGAGTTTGTATTACATTTGGTTTTAATTTTCCTAACGTATTTTGCGACACATGTCTGGGTTTGTCTCATACAAGTCACAGATGTTTCACATGTTTTAATTTTAAAAGCAAAGTGTTAGATAACGAAAATTTGCAAATGATTTAGAACAGCGTTTAACAAAGTGGGTTCTGAGGACTGATAGCAAGGGTTCTGCGAACCCTTTGTAAATAAATAATTTATAAAAAAAATTTATAATAAAGATTAATAAATAATTCTCGAGTTTATTCGATCTAATTTATAATTCTTTTTCAAAGGGAAACCACAGTTTTTTTTAATTATATTGTTTAAAAAAATACGAATTTAAAATTAGTTTTAATATTTGATAAAAAGGTAAGTTATTTTTTCAATTTTGAAAATAATCATGAGTATTTTTTATTATCGATACATTTTGTGAATAGTTAACCCAAATTTTTGTGATGATGGAACGTTGGTTAAAACAAGGGACTTTAAAAAATTAAAACACTAAAGCTCATATTAATATTCACGATATTAAAATTCTAAGATTTTTGTAAATAGGGTTCCGTCAAAATTTGAAATCAAAAAGGGTGCCGCGGTGAAAATACTTTGGGAAACGCTGATTTAGAATATGAAATGACCAATTGAACTTTACTAGATTTTTAGAATTTTGGAAAGATATCATTTGTGATTACCAATTGTTGATGACAAAATTTATTGATATATTAAACAATTACTATTTGAGGCCAATTTCTAATTTTAACAAGATCCCATCTAGTTTATTTCGATGACAATATAATTTTGTGTATAAAGGATCGTAACATTTTGAAAATAATATATCAACATTTATTATGATTATCATAGGTAGTAAAAAATTTATTGATTTTATTAATAAATTTCTTGATTTGTATGCGCATCATATATAAATTGAAAATGCCGATTATAAATATGAAAAGTCATTACATTGAATTAGATTTCACTTAACCGCTTAATGCACAGTTCCGTGACATATACGGGACATACTAAGCCACTGCAGATTATGATATATTAAATTTGCATGTGATTTTATTAATATAATCTATTTAAATTTTATTTTATCAAATATAATATCAAAACTATTTTAAAAAAAGTTCTTATAGTTATAAAATTTTAAAGTTAGGTGCTTGAAATACTATAGACCAAGGGTCGGCAGCCTTTTAGATGTGGTGTGCCAAGCCACTGCCAATTAATTCAGGGCGCCACCTTATTTCTTACAATTAAGTAATGATATATGTCTGTCACATTAAATAATACAGTTCTTTATGAAAATAATTTGATCCCAAAATTATTTTTTAAATATACTTAAAAACAAACAACATAAAATCACATCGACAACTCCACAGCGTGCCATAAGTTGCCGACCCCTGCTATAGACAGTCAGTTTAGGTGTAATACTGACTGATTTTTCTGTCAGATCAGACCTAAAAATTTGTAGCTAAAGGAAAAGCTTCAAAACTGATTAAAACACTTTAAGAAAAAATAGAACATATAAATTACATCAGAACATTAGAGTAGATAGCTCAAGGAAATACAGGATGAAATGAATTTTGTCCTGGAGATATGAATTAACTCGTTATGTTACAATTCACTTTGATTTATAAAAATATTATCTCATTGGTCTTTAAACTGTATACTCGTCATGAAAATGTGGCTAATTTTTGTTTAATGACGCGTGTTTAATATAACGTCAAATAAGAGGCGGTCATCAGCGTCAATGTTTTACTGCGACTAGTACCTAGCTCGAAAGTGAATATCATTCAAACGACGAATGTTGCTTATAGCTTCCTTCTTCCACATGTTACCATAATGGCGAATATTTAACTCTTTGGACGCATAAAGCGACTATAGTCGTCCGAATTTAATAATTAAATAAATTTACCGAGTTGAAAGGGTTAATGAATAAGTTCAATATTATCTGTAGTACTGATTCGAGGGATAACTTTTCGATGTTTTACGGAAGTCTTCATTTAATATCAATTCTTTTCATTTAAATGGTTGAAAATTGTTTATTGTGTCTGAACCGCAAATCAGTTAGCCGTAGAGAATGAGGAGAAAACATAGACGCCTACTCACTTATGCTTCTCTTAGTTCTATTGACTCGTTTCATTTATGTGTAAGACTTAAGCTTAGTTCTCTGAAATTAGAATTTTCAACCCACTTCATAATGTTTTTACCACCTGCTAGTAAATCAGGTTCCACGACAACTCGTCTACAGACTTTTGGTAAACGATACTTCGTCTACCGACACTAGGTCTACAGACTTTTCGTCTAAAGACTTTTTGTGTCGTTAACCAAAAGTCTGTACACAAAAAGTCTGTTGACGAATTGTCGTGGTAGACCAAGTGTCAGTAGACGATATGTCGTAGACAAAAAGTCTGTAGACGAATTGTCGTGATACTAGTAAATCAGCCGCGATGTAATGAGAAAAAAGTATTGTAATTGAATTCTGATTACTATAAAAATCTTTGAAATTATAATAAATTTAGGTGTAAAGAACTTACGAACATATTAAGGACGGACTGCAATAATATAATTAAGTTCCGTTTTGTATTTTCCACATTTTGGTATATAATCTTCTGTCGAAACGCTGAGTCTGTAAATTACTGATGGCGTAACAAGTTTCCTGTATGTGAGACTATGGATAATTCATTTTAATTTAAAGTTTATGTGTTGTGTTACTGATGTAATAATCCTAATTAGATAATTTCTGTTATATTAAAGAATAATTTCAAGTAAAAACAAGGAAAATTAGTAAAAATTATTCAGATAAAATTAATTTTAAAAAATATTATCCTGTTTATTTACAGATTTCGGGTTGAGTAATAACTTGCCGAAAAATGAACTACTAATGACCCATTGTGGATCTCCTGAATATGCAGCTCCAGAATTATTTACTCCCAATGCCCTTTATGGACCTGAAGTCGATATCTGGAGCTTGTTAGTATTTTTATGTAAATAAAATTATTGAAATTGTCTAATTTAATCATTTAACTTATCAGTAAAATATTGAAATTTTACTGTTCTCCATTAACTGAAAATAAAGATATTTATTATTAAGATTATTTGAATTCTTAATTTTATTTATAACAACAACTTTAGAATTTTCAAAAGATTTTTTCAATATTTACTATTTAAAACAAACTGCTAAATAAAACTTGGATAATTCAATAATGTATTTTCATATTCTGATCAATGTCAGCATGCTACAGTCATATACATGCTATACTTTTTAATATATTATTATTAATTATTATACTATTTAATATATATTATTATAAATTTAGTAATTATATATATATATATATATATATATATATATATATATATATATATATATATATATATATATATATATATATATATATATATATATATATATATATATATATACACACCTAATTCTGTTTTTACACGATAGAATGGTTCCCGAGAAATTCGTGTAAAAAAAAATCGTGTAAAAAAAGATACTGGCCAAGTACAAAAATAATAGATTGGTTCTAGACCTCAAAAAATAAGTTAAAATTAGACTAAATAATATAAAAAAAATATTGTTGTAGTTATTTTAAGAATTTATTTTCGTTTTAATTTATTAAATAAACTAAATTATAATAAATAAATTAAAATTTAGATTTCATAAAAAAAATAATACCAGAAATTCATTGCCAAAAAACTTAAATAACATAAAGTACAACCATAAGAAAAAATTTAAACATTAAACAATTTTATTTATTGTCACTGTCTGATAATAAACGTAAACGTTTGCGAAAGACTACAATATCACTGCCATCACTGGAATGATTTTGTTAATCATTATCATTCTAGCCGACTGTGTTGGGACATCAGTAGATTTTTGAACGAAATCAGTTATCTTAGATTGAGTTTTATTTCGCGTTAACCCATTATAAACTTCCCTGTAAGATGCCATTAATGATTTCAGTTCACGTTGAAATTTGGCAGCTCGTTCCTCGTCATGATCATGTTGTTCAAAATGACTACCTAATTTTGTAGCGAGATCAAGACCTTCTTTAATTAGAGATGCTTTCAAATTGGACGATCTCTTTCGTCACTGTCACTATGTTCTTTATCATAACGAGTCTCAAGGGTGAGATCTATAATTTCATTTTCGCTCAAGCTTTCATCTACCAACAATTCTTCTACATCTGCTAACGATAGGTCATCGAATCCATCCCCACCGATTGCATTGGCCATTGTTATTATATCAGCAAGTTCAGCGTTATTATCGATAACAGGATCTTTGCATTTTACGCATTCTGGCCAAATATTTTTCCAACACGAGTTCAAAGTTGATGGCTTTAATAAATCTAACGCGATCTTGACTTGATTAATGCAGTCCATTATAGAAAATTTTTTCCATTCATCTATGACTGATGATTCCTCATAATTATCAAGTTTTTCTACAACATAATGAAATGAACTTCTTATGTAATACGTTTTAAACGTAGCAATTATCCCCTGGTCTAGTGGCTGTATAAGGGAAGTGGTATTAGGAGGCAAAAACAAAATTGTACGTTTGGGTGCTCCAAAACTGGATGGCCTGGTGCATTGTCTAGAATCAAAAGAACTTTAAATTCGAGACATTTTTCTTTCATGTAGCGCCTAACTTCTGGGATGAAGTGCTTCTGAAACCACTCTGTGAAAATTGCACTGGTTACCCAAGCCTTTTTGTTCGCCATCCAGTGTACAGGCAATTTATTGAAATCTACACTTTTCATGGAACGTGGTCTTAAGGCACGATGTACTAGGAGTGGCTTAAGAATACGTTCTCCTGAAGCATTGGAACAAAACAACAACGTAATACGGTCCTTTGCTACTTTAAAACCACCGGCTGTTTTCTGCGATTTTGCTACATAAGTTCTTCTAGGCATTCTCTTCCAAAAAAGGCCGCTTTCATCTAAATTCCAAACTTGGTCTGGAGTATATTCTCCATCTTCAATAATTTTTTTTAGTTTTTCGGGAAATTCTTTAGCAGCCAATTCATCAGCGGATGCAGTTTCTCCCTTAATTTTTATATTGTGGAGAGCGTGTCTTTTTAAAAAACCAGTCATCCAACCAGTACTTGCGGAAATGCATGTTGTTTTGACTGAGATGATGTATCTGGATCAATTTCCTGGATACGTTTATAGATTCTTAATGCTGTCTGCTTGATAGCAAGTCCGTCTACTGGTATTCTCTTTGGGATTTGTCTTCTATCCAGATTACCAAAGCTTTTTCCATTTTCTCTTTAACAACATCCCTTACATACGATGATGACTTTGCACTTAATTTTGTTCCAGAACATACTGATGCTCTAATTGCAGTTTCATTTTTTTTAATTGTTCTTACAGTAGCTTCATGGATTCCGAAATTATTTCCCACAACCGTTGCGCCTTGTCCCGTTGCAAGTTGATCTAAAATTTTGATTTTGGTATCTAAGCTGATCGCTTTCCTCATTTTAATGCAGGAGAATTATGTAACATGGGTGTGGCTACCAAAATATATTTTATTAATCAAAAATGCAAAAATCTAAAATTAAATATTTGAAACTAACCTGTTATTGGTCTACCAAAATTATATGAGCTTCTACTTTATTTTACTTAGCACTTGTTAAAAATCAGCAAAAACTAACGATCTTTCAATTATAATTGTCAAATAGGAACTAAATTGTGTGTAAACAAACAAAACAAAACAGCTGATGCTTGAAATTTACTTGCTTGAAATTTACTCGTACAAAATTGTTCTAGTAAAGTTCAAGCTATTTTAGCGTGGTGAGTTGACTGTCATCGTGGTGAGTTGACTGTCATCGTGGTGAGTTGCTCTCTTTTTACTTTAAAAAAATTCATTGAAAAAAAANATTTTTAATGCAGGAGAATTATGTAACATGGGTGTGGCTACCAAAATATATTTTATTAATCAAAAATGCAAAAATCTAAAATTAAATATTTGAAACTAACCTGTTATTGGTCTACCAAAATTATATGAGCTTCTACTTTATTTTACTTAGCACTTGTTAAAAATCAGCAAAAACTAACGATCTTTCAATTATAATTGTCAAATAGGAACTAAATTGTGTGTAAACAAACAAAACAAAACAGCTGATGCTTGAAATTTACTTGCTTGAAATTTACTCGTACAAAATTGTTCTAGTAAAGTTCAAGCTATTTTAGCGTGGTGAGTTGACTGTCATCGTGGTGAGTTGACTGTCATCGTGGTGAGTTGCTCTCTTTTTACTTTAAAAAAATTCATTGAAAAAAAACGTGTTAAATCCAATAATTCATGTAAAAAAAGTAATTTTGTTTTTTTTTGTATTCGTGTTATTTCAAATTATGTCGTGTAAAAATAGAAATATTTTTTCGTATTTACTCGTGTTATTTCAAATTCGTGTAAAAATAATTCGTGTAAAAACAGAATTAGGTGTATATATATATATACACAGGCCCGGCGTGAGGTGGGTACGATGCGTGATTTTCACGCAGGCGCCACGGCGGAAAAATACAAAAGGCGGCAAATTTGTACAGAAATTTGTTATTTTCATAACAATTTCCATTCTATTGTTTAATAACTAGTCCAATTTGAACAATATTGTTCCATCTGTGAAAAATATTTTTGTTTTGAAAAATAGTTTATCGTTTTTTTTACTCTTATTATGGAATGCGAAGGCGGTAATATGCAATTTTCACACATCATCTGAAACTCTAGCGCCGGTGCTGTATATATATATATTAAACTGTAAAAATGTAATTCAACAAAAGGGTTTTACCAAATTTTTAAGTATCATGAAGAAAAATTAGAAATGAAGAAACCATGGAAATTCCCGGAACTTCATGGGCAATAAAAAAGATTTTAGATTTTGAAGTTTGACATGTTTATTGAATTATATAGTGAGGCGTTCTTCAACCTGTGTTCCGCAGAATACTTTCAATTTTTAATTAATTGTATCTATTATTATTGTATTTATTGGCTCATGATCCTTTCAAAGAAAATTTAGTTGATTTACAAATATTACCACTGAAACCACCCACTTCCAATGTACTTTAAATCTCTAAAAACTCAGTTACTTTAGATTTGGATATAACAATTTGGATTGAAGGAAAATATACCATTTCTAAAATGCCTCGGGTGGTAAATAGGGTTAGTAAATCTAAATAAATTGTTTTTGAATATTAAAACAATTTAAGATAAATTATAAACATAATAGAAATGTATTATAATAACTTTTTTTCCAATTTCACCATTTTTTTCCATTGAATTTATTAAAAAGAGAGCTTGAAGACTTGAATGTGAATTCACTTAAAAAGGCAGTGCCGAAAATTCGTAGTATCAAAAAACATAGATATATTACTGATTTATAGTTTTCAAGCTCTCTTTTTAATAAATATAATAGAAATGTGGTATTTTAATATTAAATTAGATTATAAATAAATTCCCCAATACTATGCATATAATTTATTAACACACATTATTATAAAAGATCAGCACCGATAAAAGGACTAGACGAACACAGCTCCCGCATAGGGCTACGTTTCTCAAAGGGTGTGTAACCAATGATCATTTTTTAATTCATTTTTTAAAATTTTTGAATTTTGACTATTCATTAGATATTTTTCAATAATTTATTATAATTTTAATAAAGAAAACTAATTTTTAATAACTGTAAGAGTAGCTAACAATCTTTGTTGCTCTTTTCAATAAAAATATTGTTACAAAATCATGAATTTATTATTTCACTGTATGAACCTGATTAATGTATACAATTTTCTTTGAAAGGGCGTAAGATTTGTTCCTTGCATAGGGCGCAAAATTGTCCTGCCTCTGTAAACGATACAACTATTTTTTCAGTTAATTCCTCTAGAAATATTTAAATTTACTGCACAAACCACTTTTTTTGTGTTTTACCAGCTTCATTCTATACGTGATTATCATATTCATGTGCGATATGGTCATTTTTTATTCAAAGTTTTGAAATCACTGCTATGCACAAAATATGCATAAGAGCTTATGGGATAATTAATTTTGTGATAATTAATTTAGTATAAAACATCCTTACAATATAATATACACTTTTTCATTTCTAGTGGAATTGTTTTGTACGCCTGTGTCACGGGAGATCTGCCATTTTTCAGTCCATATTATGATCATGCGAGAAGACAGAGACTGTTACTGATAATCAACAAAGGTTTCACTGGTAAACATACAAAAGAAATGGAACATCTTTCAACCGGTAAATTATGAGATTTTTCATAGAATTTGTTCGTTCCATGTAGTAATCTTGATTGTCCTCGTCCATCCATCTTAATACTCATTAAAATATAATAATTAATAAACATTTTTTAAATCTTTCCTGTTAATGCATTGATTCCTAAATCCATTCAATCAGTTTTACCCACCAGCAACAAATCTTAACATCACAATTCAAATTTTATGACAATTCACCCACGTTTTATATTGGTCACAATTACTTTTGTCCGATGAATTATACACTATTACTTCGCTTTACGAAATTTATTTTTACGAAGTTTCGCTATAATTTAATTTAGAAAAAATTCACAGAAACAGAATACATAAACATAAATGTACAGAAACAGAATACAAAATAAAACAAAAGAAATAAGTATTTATTGTTGTAATTACTTGAATATTATAGGTAGAACATATATATTTTGTATAAATTGCTTCAACATCAGTTACTGCTAATGTTTTCTTCAATAACGTGAATTGATTAGATTTTTTGATTTATAAATTACAGTTTTTAATCAGAATTCTTGGTTTATATTACCGATAATTAAAATAAAAATTCTCTTAATGAAATTTCGATTTACGCTCAACTTTTTGGGAACGAATTAATTCGTTAAGCGAGGGATTGGTGTATTCAAATATGAATGTTTCATTGATAATTTTGTCAATATGAGGTTTGATAATTATATTTTTACAATATATTTTAAAATATCCATTTTTGTAATTTTGGTTAGGCTTTTCCAACTCGTGCAAATCTACATATACAAGTACAACAGAAAAAATTAAGACTATCAATGCGATATATATAATAAATGTGTGCCTACAAGAAATGTATCATTGGGAATCCCAAATTTGGGATAAATAATAAACAAATAATAATAATAAACAATGATAAATAATAAACAACATTCAACTTTCATCAAGCAAACATGTAAGCATCAATAAACATTAATTATAATGGGTTGCATGATATAACGTAAGAGTCAGGGCAATCAAATATCCAATTACAACTACATCACTATATATTTTCTGAACATTGTGTAAAAATTGCAAAATTCATATTTTCACTATTAAAAGTAGAATTTATTAATAAAAGCGGCAACTTCCTTCTCACATTAGTCAATAAGGATTAATGTCAGTTTAAAATTTCAACTTAATCGAATGTTGAAAATTATTTAAGACATGCAATTGAAATGAGTCATTTCAAATGTAGCTAGGTTATGTACATCCCTTACCTTTCTCTTATCTGTATTCTTAGCCTAGTTTAATTCTGTTGAATAATGTAGGTATAGAAATCAGTGACTAGCTCAGTATATATAAGCATACTTGGTTAATAAGTCATGATTCAGTTAGTCACGGAAGCAGAATATGTCAGGAAATATTAAAATCTCAAGGACCTTGGGGAACACTTTAACTCTTTTATTGTTGCTCTTTTACCCAAAAGAAACTTTTTTTATGAGGCGAGACCAAACATTTTTAAAATATTGATATACATTTCATATTAATAAATCAAATATTTTTTTTTAAAAATGAAAAAAGTTCTAAACCTTTTCAACTCTTTTTTGATATATTGCTCTATATTGATTATTTGCTTCCTCTTTTCAGTCAGAATGTCTATGCAAAGTTTCTTTCTCTTTATTACACTATATATGAGTCCTTGGCGTGATGAACAAGTACAAGATAGTCTTATAATACAGATTATGTGCAACCTTTGACATTTTAAAATGAATAAAATCGACTCTCAATGTAAAGACTTTCAACTAAAAATAGTGATAAATAATATTGGGACTGAATAGGGTTACTGAAATCCATTTTCCTTGTGTTGACGTCAACAAAATATTCTCTTATCTGTTTAAATGAAATATTAAAGGTAATAATTACAATTTAGAATGTAAAGATTTAATAAAAGATGTGCTCGAGCCTTTGCCACAACTCCGAATGCCGATGGATGAAATCATAAATCATCGATGGGTAACAAACAGTGATCAGATCCCATTCACACCTTATTTCCCAAAACCAAAACCACCGGAATTAAAATCTCAAGTAATTTTATCATTAAGTCTAAATTTACTCAAATTCATTTTACCAAAAATAATTGAGATCTGTTTTTTGAAAATTTTTCATTATTTTTCGATGAAATGTTATGAAAATTCAGACAGGTTTGAGCAAAACTTCCCAAGAGTTCGTTGATTCTCATGCTTTCAGTTCTGCTGATAATATAGATCACTCTCATGTAGTATATCCATCCCAGTCTTCCAGTAACTATACCTTGGTTAATCAGGATTTTATGGATATTTCTGCCACTTCAACTGAGTTCCGCCATGATTTAAAGTCCAAAGAAGCATCAGTAGGTTTAATAATTGTAAAAGTCGGAACATATAGTTAGAGCACGCTTTAGTGAAGCATGAATGATACCGGAGTAACGTGACCTGATGTTATTTATGCATGTTTTTTATGATATTTTTATGAATTTATTTTAGCATAAACCATTTATAATTATTCAAATTTTATGTTTTCGGAAGACATAAAATAAAGTTTTCTAATACCAGCCAAGACTTTAGTTTATTTGAACCGCATCATTACCATATAAAAAACTAGATCCCAATATATAACTGAGTAACCCCAGAATCTGCCTACTTCATCACAAATTATCATCAAATATCACAATTTTACACCACTCTTGTTTCTAAAAAATTAAATATTACTATGAATATATTACTATAAAGCAGTTGGTGAACATTTACCTTTTATGTACTTTCCCCACGCTACAAAAGACCTACGAAACCGGGATTAACAAAAGATTTACCTTGACAAAATTCGGAGAAAGGATCTTCATTCAAGCAAGTTAATGAAACGAAAAAAGGTGTTATATCTTTGACGTTGTACAAATACTGCTGGGAGAAAATTGACATTAACCGATTTGGGCTGTATGTTGAGGATATATAAGATGAATCTGAGGGATTTAGGACTTATTTCTACAGTAGATAATAATACTTCCTGGGGAGTGAAAAATAGAAAACATTTTAAGAGTCGACTATATATTAGGAAAAAATGAAGGTAAGGAAGTCCCTTGCCTGAATCACATATACGAAAAGATTATATTGTAATGTTGAAAGAACTTGGAAAGGACTCATAATCTACCCTTATTAGAGCAGCACTATTAAAATTACTGTTTTCATAATAATAATAATAATAATAATAATAATAATAATAATAATAATAATAATAATAATAATAATAATAATAATAATAATAATAATAATAATAATAATAATAATAATAATAATAATAATAATAATAATAATAATAATAATAATAATAATAATAACAATAATAATAATAATAGTGTTCAATATCTTGAAAGGAAAAAATTAAATGAATGAATACGTCATTTCTATGATAATAAAAGTATATTCATTATGAAAAATAAGTTATTGTACTTTATTTGGTTACTTATCTATTCTGAAGATTTTGGTAAAGTATAATAATGAGATTGACTTTTAAATGATGTCCGAATGCAGTGATCCCTTCGATTTTAATTACAGAAAACTACCAATGCCGAACGATTTAATCCGAAAATTAAGGTACAAACTGAATGTATGGGAAATATTACTGAGGTCGACATAAAGGCATTTAGAGTCAATGTTATCTGTACTTGATAGTTATTTTGACGATGCGTATAATCAACTACAAGAGTGTTTAGGACTTACGACGACCTTAATTTTGTTCTGAGAGTACAAAAAATCTATTCTAGGACGTTTTATCTTACAATATAGCTAGGAAAACTTTTATTGTTCATGTTAAGTATATTTTGGTCTTTTGAAAAACTAGAATAAAAATTACTTTTATAATTATTTCCATTCAGCCTAAAGACCAATATTTTGTTTAATATTTAACATGAATTTTCGGTACTGCCTTTTCCAAGTGCTTCAGAATGAAATGAAAATAAAGGAATTGAAAATGATGAAAAGATAAATAAAAAATACGTCCATTTACAATAAACTCAGCACACTAGGTACACTATGCAAACTGAAATTGAAAGAATACAAATTGACTTTTATTAACTGGTAATTTAATCAAATACTTAACAAAATTAATTTAATGCAATTATTGATACAGAACGGGTGAATTTCAAAAATTGACAATAATGGCGGCTTATTATGCTCAAATTTATAAATGAAGTTAGAACACTTGAGCTCATCCTAGGCCTTCCGGTACGGGCTATTATTGTAATAAATTTAACAGCCAAAACGCGTGCTCATCATAACAAAACATACAGGAATAAGTTAAATATAATTTAAGTTTATCGTCATTAAACGCGGAATTACAGAATTTGTACTCCTTCCCCCCAAAAGCGTTACACAATTCACAAGCGCTCCCTAAAACTCATATACATCTATGAAAAGTTAATGTTTATTAAAAAAAATTATTCAACTCTTAAAATTGTATAGTTTACCTAATAATTAACCAATTATATTGGATTACGAAATGTACAAATAATTTGATTGCTCATTCGATCTTTGACCTTTGATGCAAAATTAGTAATCTTCCGCGTAATTGAATACAGGTGTGACAAAAAGCCTTGTAGTGATATATACTGGTAAACGCATATTTAGACGGTTAAAACCCAAGTACCTGAAAGCGGCCGTTTGATTTTGACCTGCCATTATAATCGAGTCCTATTATGAACTTGGCTTTGATGGTTATGTGTCACTTAATTATTCTCCAGTTTTCTTAAAATGAACAAATTGACACTGAACCATAGGACAGCTACGCCACTGTTTATGGTTCACCTATACTGATAACTTTTGAGGTTAAATATAAAAATGAATACATTCATAATTACAAATTTCGAATAATTGTCTATTTGGCAGATCGTTTTAAATATGAAAAAGTAGAAGTAGATTGATGTTTAGTTAGTGCATGGTTTATGTTTTATTTATTGTTTTAATGTATTTATAGATTATCGAGAAGTTAGCCGAATTCACCAGCTTGAATAAAACAGAAATTGAGAGATTTGTCCATGAAAATGGAACCAATGAATTATCTGCCATGTTTAAGATGTTGCTGGAAGAAACCAAAGTTGAAATGGGTATTTTTAAGTTTTAATAAAACAAATTTTAAAAAGATTAAAAATATGAAATAAAAATCTTTATCTTATGAGATTAATTATTATTAACCAAGCTTTGACAAATCTTATTACTTTGTAATTTAAAAATGATTTGTTTAATAGCTTCTACTGGAACAGGTATTAAAAGTATCATTATTATTTAATATACAATTTTATCATTATTTAATAAAAATATTAAAATCAATTACATACATTTAAGATTAGTAATTACATTAATCACAATATTAATAATAATAATAATAATAATAATAATAATAATAATAATAATAATAATAATAATAATAATAATAATAATAATAATAATATCATTTTTGTTATAAATGTTATAGTTTTATAAATTTATTATTTATTGATAGGCTATTACGAGGAAGATCACACAAACAGGCCACTGAGCGTGGTTAATGAACGGAAACGTCAATTAGCCAGATTAAAGTGGCGTAAGCTCAGATATAGATTGAAAGAAAGTGCTAGAATTTTCAGAGAGCTGATTAACAGTAAGCAACAGTCAAATGGAGCTGGAAAATCAGAAAGTTTTGATAATAAAGATAAAGGTGAATTTCTTGATTCTATTTGTAACGTTTTTGGTGATAATTTTGAACTCATTTTCAAAATTTCTTTAACTAATTTACCTTTTTGTCCTTGCTGATATAGTTTACCACCATAACATTTACAGGGCTCTAGCTCTTTGCGAAGCAGTATTTTATTTATACACATTCAAGCTATTTTAAAGAAAACCAGTGCAAATTTCGACGTGAAACTGTTGTAAAGTTGTCAATCAATAATTTATAACAGAAAAAAACATAAAAATTCAAATTTGAAAATGGCTAAATATTTCTAATAATTTATATTTTAAACAAAAGTTTTCAAATAAAAATTCTTAAAATAAATTATGGTAAAATAAAATGAAAATTGAATATTAAAATGACTTTATTATTATTATTAAATAGCAATGGTGATTTTTCATAAAAGTAAAAGAACGCAATTTTTTAAAATATATGTTCTTGCAATATATTTCGACAGCTCACCTGTTATCATCAAGCATTAAAAAAATTCAATAAAAATTATTATACTTATTGATTTATGAGTAATCACATAATTATATGTTCAGAATCCAAAAAAAATTGTTATTTCTTATAAAATTAATGAAACACTGAAAATACAAGTAGATTTCTCAGTTAAATAATTCAAGTGTTTTAAAAACTATCGGGAACGAATTACTTGTGAAACTTTGAGAATAAAATCATTTAATGAAATAAATTTATCACATAGGTGGTGAGGTTAAAATTTCCTTAAACTCACATAAAATAATGAAGTGAGTATAAACTAATTCTTTGCTATCAACAAAACAAATATGTAGGATTTATTTCTTAGCATAACTTCCTTTAACCCTGATACACTTTCTCCAGCGGTCCACCATTGGAAGGCAACTTCGAAGAATTATCATCTCTTATCTGCAAGAAATCTTTCCGAATATTCTTTCAAATCATGATTTCATTCAAATATTTAACCCCTCGAATATTTCTTTGGATTATTGAACAACCAAAGACCCCTAGGCGCTAGATCTAGGCTGTATTATGGATGGTGTAACTACGCAAACTCCCATTTTGTTACTGCTTCCATGTGTAGATTGGAGCGTTGTCTTAGACCAGATAAAGGTCCTAGTTTCGTGGCTTGCGTCATCTGACTTTGAATTCATTGATCAAGGGGATATAATACTTTGATTTTATGCTACTGTGGGAAAAATCGACCTTCAAGACTCCTTTAACATCACAAGAAACAGTTCGTCTATCCACCACTCCTGTCATTAAATACTATAGTACGAACCTGTTTCCCAATATGGAAGAACTAGAACTTTTTGACTTCCCTTGTTCAATATTAAATAATTAACAATATTGAAACTATATTTAATTTACAACACAATTTTATTGCAATTCATCAATTCAGATTTAATTTTGCTACAATGTCATCGCAATCATAATGATTGATGGAGTAAATAGATTTTTAATTATCCTCTCAATGTGGAAATTTTAGTAGTTTTTGGCAATCGAGAGGTAGCAAAGACAAGTTAGGTGGGTGTGAGTTAGATATAAATGACAGCGTCGATAGAAGGCACAAAATATAGCCAGAACTCCAAATGGTACAATGGTACAAAAACTGAGAACACATAGTTGGTACTTATCCGTATTAAAGAGTTAATTAATTAATTAATATTTTGTATTTTCGACTTTTGGGAATATCTACCAGTTTAAGATTTTTTTATACCTAATTGTGTTTTTAATTTCCTTATTGTTTCAAATTCCCTCCGAAATATGTTGATTTTTGCCTCCAAAATTTAAATATATTAGAAACACTTCTTCAATAGCAAAAAAATATCACGATTTGAAATAAAAACAAAGATGAAAATTCAAAATACCTTTAACTTTTAAACAAATCTGGTTGGCTACGACTTAATTTGAAACAAATGTACCTAATAATTCAGTTGTTATTTTCAAAAGCTAGAATAATTGCTTTATAATTTCTTTGTATTATTTTTTTAATTAAAATCAGTAAAAATGTATGCAATAAATTATAAGAACTTTTTTTTCCAATTTCACCACTGATTATTTTTTCCATTGAATTTATTAAAAAGAGAACTTGAAGAATATAAATCAGTAAATATATCGGTGTTTTTTGATACTCACGAATTTTCGGCACTGCCTTTTTCAAATGAATTTCGATATATTACTGATTTATAGTCTTCAAGCTCTCTTTTTAATAAATTGTATGCAATAAAGTTAAAAAAATATTTTTAGTGGTTACACAGGGCTCCAAAAAGTTACAGTATGGCGCTGACATTCATAGGCATATATACAATGAAACATTTAGAATTTTTGGTAATTCATTTAGGATGTTCAATTAAAATTTCAAACATTCATTCGGCTGTGTTTTAGTCTGGTTTATCATTTTTCATAAAATATGTTTAACGCCACATCATTTACATCCTCAAACTCAAAAACAGTATCAAAGAGTCATATGTGTAAATTTTACGTGTAAAATATAAATTGATATTTCTTTTGTCTACATTTCTTTTCAAACAATAGATCAATATTTTTTTATTAAAAGTCACTTAAGAAGTAGATATGATAAAGTCTTTAGATTTTAAGATCAATGTTTAAAATGCTTTCACTGCATGCATTGAAAGGCTTTATTTTATAGGTATAAACCTATTTAATCTTTATGGCATGCGTAAATAGATATTCTTGACTTATTGTATAAAATCTATAGAATTGTATAGTCTACAAAGATAGGTGGTTAAGGATATTAAATTGGAGAAAAGGTATCTTTGCATATATGGATCGAGTTTTAGCTGTCATAAATGTACATACACAATGTGCATCTTTTAGTCCAGCATAAAATATATAGTATCTACCCATTAAAACAATAAAATATTTTTATTCCTTGATCCATTTTGAAACATTCTACAAACTAATCAGTGATTGAAAGTCAATGTGCTAGACTTTGGAATGCCTCTATTAATTTCATATAAATATATTGCAGCACTTCTAAATAAGGGATCACCTTTTACATGTACCAAATATTTTAGATTTTTATATATTATAACTTCATGATTATGTTTTGCTATTTCCCATTCGTGCATTTTGAATGCTTTAAGATTTATTTTTCCTTTAGCAATTTTCCAAGCAAGTGACCCTAGGCCTAATAAGGTAATAACATTATTTTTTAATTTATATTATTCATGTATAAAGGTTAAACTAAAGCAAAGAGTGAATCCTGTTGGAATTGTTAAAACAGAAAAGAAAAAAGATTTTTTCCCTCCAAAGCGAAGTGCAATGCAACCAGCTATATCAGTTGAAAGTAACAGATCACTAACTCAGCTGAAAAGCATTCGTTCACGAGTTCCAAATTCCGAAACTATAAGTAACCAAATATCACTGCCTGTTCTCAGTGACCCAAGTCCAAAACGCTGCAACAGTCTCGTACCTTCTCAACGAAAGGTCACATCAAATCCTCCTAACTTGCAGAATGATATGTCATGTTCCAATAAGGATATTTCACGAACTGCAAAATCTAATTCAACTGAGGTGAAACCTCAATCAGTTGCATCTGACCTTCCTCACAAGTCCACATATCGCTCAACTCAAAAGAATTTAAATGCCGATATTCCCAAAGTGCCATTGGCGAATATAAATGAAGTTTTTATGGATAATTTGGAAACAACTTCGAATATAGATTTCAGTGAACCAAGATATTGTTTGGTATTTTTTTCATATTTGCATGCTTCTATTTTATATAAGTGCTTTTATAATAGTTTTATTATTTAAAAAGTTTCTAAAATTTTATTCCGTTGTAAATCACAAAGGGTTTTTACTTTAAATTCATATTATTCTCATTGATAGGCTAATTTCTAGCTAGTTAACCTCTCATCAATACACATAATAAATTGAATCCCACCTTGGATCTAACCCAGTGGTCTTGATACCAGATTTGAGAACCTCACTAATTCACCGCCATGCCACAATAAATATTACAGTTTTACTGCTATTTTCAAATGTATAAATTTATTTAAAAGATTTTCCAAATTGTTAATTCAGCAGTCAAAAATATTTCTTGGTGAGTTTGGTTCATAATTCGGGCTGTAACACCGATGCTAGCAGTCATATTTAGGGTGTGAATATTACCAACCAAAAAAGGTTTTATTGTCACCAACTTTTGCAGCCTCATCTTGAGTTTTTGTTCCCTCAACTGTCAGACTCTCTAAATCATCACTGAATGTTACAACATTATTTTTCAATTTCAAATTTTGTAAATTAGTTATTTTCTAATAGAAAGAAATCCAATATTTATATTGAAAAAGCATCCACGAAAATTTATTGGAAATCCTTCAAAAAATTTGAATTTCATAATATTAAAACAATATAATTAAAATAATTTTTACTAAAATTTTTACTAAAACTAAATTTTTGAGAAATATCACCTTTTTTGGCATTCACTTATATTTATATGTTAAATAATTTTTATTATTAAAATTTATAATTTAAATTTTAATTGAATTTAATTATAAAACTTATACAATCAATTACCGGAAAATTTGATTCTTGGATTTAGGAAACCCTTATAAATAAAAAAATAAAAATCATTTCATTTCATTAAATTGAAACTTACAACAATCAGTTTTCTTATACGTCTATTTTGAGAGATGTTAATAATAATAATAATAATAATAATAATAATAATAATAATAATAATAATAATAATAATAATAATAATAATAATAATAATAATAATAATAATAATAATAATAATAATAATAATAATAATAATAATAATAATAATAATAATAATAATAATAATAATAATAATAATAATAATAATAATAATAATAATAATAATAATAATAATAATAATAATAATAATAATAATAATAATAATAATAATAATAATAATAATAATAATAATAATAATAATAATAATAATAATAATAATAATAATAAAGACTTATTAAAATGTTAAGCAAAATATTTTTAGATTAATCCAGTAAAACAAAATTGAATAATAATTATTTGGGAATTTACTCCTTGAAACGACTGCTTTTGCAAATATTGAGCAAATTGCAAATCGAGTTCCTATTTAAACAACACATGATTAGGATTTATCGAAATCGATATTGTAAATATTCTCGAAAATTTTGATTGATTTGTCTAGGAGTTTTACTTATTTTTCCCCAATATTGACTCTTAGTATTTTTCCATTGGAATAATTAAATTAGGAGCGGACGTTGAATAGTGATATTCATGTCCCTATTTATTCGTACAGTAAATTCATGAGTGTCGATCGGTAATTCCTAATTTTGTACGGCAAATGATCCCCGCAATAATCTAATTATTTTCCCACCGATCGATTATTCACATTTAGAAATTGAAAAATCAATTATTCATGGGAAAATGTCGTTGGGTCTTTTTAATTATTGGTGGGCGAAATTGGTTTTCCATGCTTTGAGAACGCTTAACTGTCAAAGATGTTTTTCGGGTTTTTTCTTTCAATCAATATTTTTGATTTTTTTTTGAAATAGTCTTATTCCTAATAATTTTAATTCATTAAAAAATTGTATTTAAATATTATTATTTTCATTGCCATCATAATAGGACAAGTTTATATAACTTTTGTATGTATATTCTGGTATTAAGTCATTCATTTAGTGCTTACATACTAAATTCTGCAGTGCAGCACAGTGCAAATTGATATCACCGGTAATCCTCATGACATTGAACATGTTAATAATAATGGAAATTTAAAATAATATACAGTCTTTGAAAAGTTTAGCAACACTGGTTGAAAGGTCTTTATAAATATCTAAACCTATTTAAGGTAATTCGATTTGGAACACGTTGGATCTCATAGCAATACTTTCGTGTTTTGAATGAGTTGCTTGGGAATTAAAGATTTTAATGTGATCTGTTGGTCAGTGATCATATTTTTAAATGTGATTGTAGTGGGTTCAATCTCTGATGGGAACCACTTTCTTACATAATACCGATTAGAGCCGAAGAAGTTTTAAATTGGTCTGCCATTTGAAATAACCCGAGTATCATAATAAAAACTTTGAATTAAATTAAATACAATGTGATTTTCATGATGTAAAAAGAAAAAAGTTCAAATCAATAAGTAAAATTTATTTAATATAATTTTTCAATATTTAACATAGTGTGACAGTTGTAAAATAAATACGTGGTTAAATGAGATAAACCATTCTCTAGTGCCTTTGACTTTTAGTTAATAAATATATTAATTTAATAGTTAAATTGCAAACACATTGTTAAATTAAGAAGATTAAATTACATTTTAATATATTACATTTTTTCAAACATCTCCATCTTTTTAATCAATAAAAGTGTGCTTAAAACTATGTAATTGTAAATATTTGTGGATCAACGAAATGCTTCACCTATATATCGAATGTACATCAAATGATAAATCTCGTAAAGCTGTTCCTACTCGTCGTCAGATTACAGAACACGCAGTAAATAAATACCTCAATTTCAAATCAACAATTACACTGAGACAATAGAAATTGCACCATCGCAATTGAATATCCAAACAACCCGAAATCAGGAGAACCGTATTCAATGAAAAGTAATGTCATTCCTAAATTCGCAAATACCAGATACATTTTGTACAAAGATGTCGAATTCAATAAATATATTTTACAAATTAGTCTTATGTTCCTACACATTCCATAGAGAAAAATCGAATTCTAGATGACATTGAAATAGAAATGGCATGTTGGCGAAAATTAAGTTACATTTTAAATTACTTAAGTGATGATTAAAAATAGTGTAAAAATAATATATATATTTTTTATATAAAATAAATTTAACTTATTGATTTTAAATTTTCTTAATAATAATAGCAGGACCGGACTAGTATTATACCTTTTCTTCGAAAGACTTACCTAAAAAGGCTTAAAAAGCAGAATAACTAAAAATCAACAACATGCATCTTTCATTTAGGAATTTAAGAGTAATTTTCACTACTAACTATTTATTGTTTCAATGATTGATACATTTTCTAAGTTTCTTTTCTGATAATTTTTTATTTCTCCTTCTTAAATCTTGGATTGTTTCTATTTTAGCTAGAAACCGGTCACATTTCTGTTTTTCTATTAATTATGATAACTCCTTTTCTTCCATTTCTCCTGTATTTTGTCATCAGTAAAATCTTCAATCTGTTTTCTCTTTTTGATAATATTTAAATTATTTTTTTCTGACAAAAAATCAGTAATCAATTCTATGCAACACAAATTTTCGGCTTTGCCTTTATCGAGTGTTATTAATTTCAAATTGAGGTTGTTATATCAGATATTTGTAAGATTAATTAAATTATTAGAACTGCTTCGTGATTTCAGAAAATATTTTTGGTTTTCGTTGTATGGCTGATTGAAAGTTGATTTATATTAATTATTATTAATAACAAGGTTGACCAGAGCTACAAAATACTTTCTTAAAACTCAATTCTTGACCCATTTTTGTGTTTTCCCATCGCATTTAATTTTATACGCCTAACATCTAGAGTCTTGACTAATAATTACAACATATTTATTTGAATGTAAGACTCTTATATTATTATCACTATTAGTTTCTAGGACATTTAAGCTTTTTATATCTATAATACATCTAAACGAACATTTGATATTAATATTTAAACCATATGCAGGTGAAAGTGACAGAAAGTGATCTATCTAGTGGATTATTATTATCAAGCACAATTTCTGAGATCAGTGAAGGCAGATCAATGAATTCTTTCATCTTGGAGTATGCCGTAGATAATTTGGAAATATACGATTCAAAGAATGAAGATACGACAGACAGTGGAACCCCTACTACCGTCGTTTGCTCACAGACGTAAGTTGATATTTACCGTTATAATGAAAGACTAGTAAACTAATCCCGTCCATGACGGTTGTAATACTCATAAATTTTTTATAAATCCATTTTTCAAAATCAAAAGATCTTCATTGTTGAGAGGTTCATCGTAGGATGCTACAAGTTGAACTACATCATTTGAATCTACTTCTAACTCAAGATGTTGCGCCATATCTACAATATTGCCAATGATTTCAGCGTTATTATCTTCGAAATTTTCCCTATCGTTTGTCTCCTTCGGAAATAATTTATTCCAGGCCTCTTTCATTGTAGAAACTGAAATATCATTCTAGGTGTCTCGAATTATTTTTATGCAATCTAAAATATTGTATTCCGCCCAAACTTTTTTTAAAACTTCCCTACCTGAACCTTCTTTACTGTCAATTGCAGCAATTATTTTACTGAATGTCTTTTTTAAATAGTTCAGTTTAAATGACGCGATAACACACTGGTCCATGGGTTGAAGGATAGATGTGGTGTTTGGAGGTAAAAATTCAACTCGAATATTACCGTTGCCTAAATTTTGCGGATGACCGGGAGCATTATCGATAACTAATAAAATTTTATACGTTATTTTCTGCTTCTACAATATCCTTTAACTTCAGCTGTAAAACATTTGTTAAACCATTCTTCAAAAATATATGCAGTAACCCATGCTTTAGGGTTAGATCTATAGTAGACTGGCAGTTTAGCTTTCGCATAGTTCTTTAACGCTCTAGGGTTTTCATAGCGATGCAAAAGCATGGGTTTAAGTTTATACTTTCCTGCGGCATTACCACCTAATAAAAGAGTAATTCTCTTTTTATTTACTTTATATCCTGGCATAGTCTTTTCTTCTTTAGAAATAAACGTTCGAGCTGGCATCTTCTTCCAAAAAAGACCTGTCTCATTGACATTAAAAATTTGGTCTTTTGTATATCCTCCTTCTTTCACAATTTTTGCAAATTTTTCTGGATATATTTTTGCAGCCTCAACATCTGCAGCTGCTGCTTCACCGGTGACTTTAATGTTATGTAAGTTGTATCTGTTTCAGAAACGATGAAACCATCCACGACTAGCACAAAATTTAGTCTCGTTTGCGCCTTTTTAACTTTTAAGTCATTAAACAAGCTTTGCGCTTTACTTTGAATAATAGCCTGACTTAAGGGTACGTGTTGTTTTGTTTGATTTTCTATCCAGATGACTAGTAATTTCTCCATATCTGCAACAAGACCGTGTTCTTTTCTTATGATGGTACTATTTATTGGTGTAGCATTTTTCACTGCAAAAAGAATTTTATCTTTGTTCTTGACTACAGTGTTTACAGTAGAACGTTTCAAATCTAGTTGGCGGGCTACTTCAGCTTGAGGAGTTCCGTCATCGCACATTCTAATTATCTTAACTTTGGCTTTCAGCGAAAGAACATTTCGAGTTTTTTTAATTTTTTATCTGCCATTTCTTAGAGAAAAAAATTATTTTAAGAATTTAAAAAAGAAAAATAAATGTATTTCTACTTACTGTGCAAGTTAATATTTCATAGAATTATTGTTCCAATAAAAAAACTATACATAAATCAAAATAGAAAAAATTATTCTTTATTCTTCTAAAGTCGAATTAATTATGAATATTATGTATTTATATTTTACAAAGGTTTTTATATTGATTTATTTCTACAAAAGTTTCAGTGTACATTCATAATTTATTATCCTAGTACATAATTTTTTTCCCATAAATTGCAAAACCAGAAAAAATGTAAGCAATGTACGTAAGTGTGAATCATTGTACGTATAATGGGCAAATGGGGACAAAAATGAGATGTACGTAAGTGCGAGTGTACGTAAAACGAGGTACGTAACACGGGGTATTACTGTATATTACAAATGATAAATTTTGTCAAGCTGCTGCTGATATATCTACTTGTCGTCGGATCACAGAATTTCCAGTCATTGGATAGGTCAAGAAAAAATCAACAATTACGCTCAGATAATGAAGACTGTTCCATCGCAATTGAATATTCAAACAACCCGAAATTAGATGAGCCATATTCAATGAAAGGTATTATGATGCAAAATCTCCAAAACGACAAATACACTTAGTACAAAGATGTGGAATTTGATCGCTCAGTGGAGATGGAAACGTCGTAGTTGCCTAAATTTACTAGATTTGCTTATGAAGAGATTGATGAAACCAATAATGATGAATATATATTTTCCTATTTATATTATGTTTCTATACCGGATAAAATTTTTTATATCGTTCCTTACGCCATTACGGGAAGTTGTGGATAATTTAAAGAAAACAACCGTTTAAAAGTTAATTATGTATTCTAAGATATAAATTTATTATTTAGATTAGCTACATTGTTTATTGCATTAATGACAACCATAACTATAACTTATATTCTAAACTTTATGTATCCAAAAAATTCTTTTTGATAAATGTTAGAATTTGAACAAGTCATTTAGAATTCGAGACAAACAACATACATATTTTTAACAATATTAAAAATTACACTGGTCTACACTGCAAATTTGGTGTCTAAGTTTTCTCAGCTGATTTAGGACAATTTTCATGTACTGAATCGAAAAATCACATTGGTTTTGTTTAGTGAGGTAAATATTTTTATATAGTGCCACATGAACCTTTTACGTGTCTATTTTTGCCATTGATATAATAAGAGAGTGAATTATCTATGCGTTTTTAACTCTAGATTCTAGTTGGTTCTTTTATTTATTCAATTGTTCTTGCAGTGAAAAGATAGCTTCAGGTAGATCTTGTAAAAATAAACCTGATGTATTTTGCTACATCTTTGGTGAATACACCTTTATTGTCACCAACTTTGTAAAGCATGTTTATCATTCATATTTCGGTATGAAGCTGGGTGATGAAGATAAACTTTGGACACCTTACATGATATGCAAGACCTGCATAGAACATCTTCGTCAGTGGACCAAAGGAAAAAGAGTTCTTTGAAATTTGGAATTCATATGGTTACTTCTGCTACTTCTGCGCCATTGATGTAACTGGAATAAACGAGGAAACCAGACCTGCCTCAAATATCAAAATAAATGGTCGTCCTATGACACACTGTGATGAGATTCCAGTGCCTGTATTTTATGATCTTCCCGACATGAGTGACAAAGAGTTCTTATATAGTTGACATATAAACAAGGTAATGCTTTGGGATACTAATATAATATATAGATAGATAAGGATGTTTGAGTTAATCCTTGTATATATGTTCTCTATAAATGTGATAACTGCTAATTATAGCAGCAGTACATGCTTTTTTTGCAAGAACTTTAATTTCGGCTTTGCTGAGTCCAATTATTCTTAAGTCCTTATCATTGTTTCTGTCCCATGTCCCCAGTGTGCCTATGACGAGAGTTAATACGGAGGTCTTGAAACTGTGTGCATGTCCTATATCAATTGCTAGGTTTTTGTATTTTTCAAAGTTATTTCGCCTAGCATTGTCGACATTTGTCTTTGACCTTTATATCTAAAATGTGTATAAGCTTGTTTCAAGGGGTTATTATTAGGAGGTCAGGGATAAGAGTAGTGTTAACTCCCATTTGGGTTTGTTCAATATCGATGTCATATTTGTGCTCGAGTAGGAAGTCAGAGGCAGCTTGAAGGACATTTCTGTGTTTGTTTCTGCGTGCATTGGATTTCGCGGGGCAGTGGTTAAATATGTGTGCTTGCGTTTCAGGATGCGCATGACAATGTCTACATAATGTTGATTTTTTTGTTTTTATTCTGCGGGGTCCAGATATTATTATTCGGGGTGTTTAGTTTTATTTTAAAATGTTGTTACGGGCTCTAATTAAGAAGATGAATTGTGGGTCATTAAGTATGTCAGTTTTTAAGTAGAAACTGGCGATGCTGCTTTTGGCTATGTGTCCTTGGCATTTCATCTCGGACCATTTCTCAGCATATAATTGAGTGAATTTCAGATGAGGTATCTTTGAGGTTGGAAGAGGTGAAATAGTTAATACGATCCTTATATTTAATCTCTTGTTGATAGGATTCTTCAAGGAAAAGTATTTTAGTAGAAATCCCACATTTGATAGAAGATTTCTGATAGAAGATTTCCTAAATTTAGGGAAGAGGGAGGTGGTTCGAAAGCTTTTATTGAAATCAGCATTCAGCCATGAAATTGCTGTGTCAATGTTACCATTTCCTCGGGCTTGTTTGAGTTCAGACAGAACAAGGTTGCGAAAATCAATGTCGGTTGAGTTCAGGGTACGTATGAGGTGCATAATTCCTTGGATAAGGTATTCATCGATAAGAGAAGTGATGCCGAGTCCACCTAGTTTGATTGAGGCATAGAGGAAGTTGTTGTTTAGCTCGCAGATTTTATCCCCAATAGAATTCTTAATTATTGATTTTAGTCTTTGGGTGGTACCTCTATTGAGTAATCCTTTTGTATTTTTAATGTTTCTTTCAGAGTTGAGGACGCTGTGTTTGATTTCACAGTTGCGGAAGGTAAAGGTTAGGCGAGAGTGGATGAAGATTTTGTAGGCATTAAGTTTTTGGGCAGGATGCAGGTGAGTAGCTAATATCTTTTTTGTGTCATAGAAGGCCTGACAAAAGTCTCAAATCTCAACTTGATGGTTCCTATATAAATAAGAACACAAACACTGGTTCAATAACTTTATTTGATTATCACAATTACAAATTATATAATATAAAATTAACAATCACCTCAAAAATATAATTAGTGTTTTTATATATTTAAATATATATATATATATATATATATATATATATATATTAGGGTGGAGTGAAAATTTTTTTTTCTTAATATCTTGTTTGGATAGCTATAAAAACTTGGTAACACATGCAATTAGTAATGTGGCAAACAATTAGACAATTTAAAGCATATCTTGAGGTTCCACAATTGACCTAAAGTATAGGCATATTTCGATAAAAAAGCAATAATCTTTAAAAAAAACATTTTTTTATAAGTAACATATTTATGTTATGGTTTAACTTTTTAACAGTCTGTACATAACATTACAAGTAATAAGAACCATATCTGTGAAGGGAAACCACATGCAAACTGTCTAACATGTTTTTATAACTACAAATGATGTTGGGCTTTGGTGTCCAGTTTTGGCATTTTCGATCTCGATTCCAAGCGTGCTCTAATGAATCCGTCGCGTTTTTTCTGGACCACACACCATTTCGGATGCTTCTGTCACTAGCTTGATATGTCTCTCTACTGCCTGGGTGTGACAAGGATAGCGGGCGAAATCCAGTCTTGGCGTTTCTTCTTCCCGGATCATGGTTAACAAAGTATCTTCGTCAATGTCCACTACGATTGGAGGCTCTGTGATCGGAGTTTTCTGCCAATCGATCATGTCTTTGTAGCTAGTAGCTTCAAAGTTGATTACTGGCACGCAGAAAGATCTAACTGAAGTCGTACGTTTCTGCTTTCTGGATTTCAGTATGCGTCGCAGAGCTAACTCGCGTATATCTGATCTTTCATCGGTAAGCATCGCAAGCAACAGATTTTCTGGATGACTAAAGAATGCGTTGCGTTGAATTACCGGGTCAACAACTTTCTTCAGCTCGTCTGTGAGGTAGCGTAAAAAAAAAAAAAAAAAAAAAAAAAAAAAAAAAATCAAATTTTATTTTATGAAAATCAATCTGGCACAAGGCCGAAGGGGAGAACGGTTCTCACCCTTAATAAATCTGAAATTTTTATGTTTATCTTCTTTGGATGCTGTAGTTAGGAACTCTGGCATCAAACGTGGTTTTTGGCTTAGTTTATGATTTTTCTTTTTCATTATCAGTTTGGGGAGGCTTTCAGTTCATCAGCATATGCTTCCTAGTAAGATTAAAATATCGGAGTAGGAAGACTCCATTTGTGATTTTTGTAACGTTAATAGCTGATGTACTTGTAATATAATAAGAATTGAAAGGATGTTGTATAAAGTAACAAGGGTTTAATATACTATAGATATGAACACCTAAAACGTATTATCCTATGGGCGGGGCCCCTACAAGGACCCCTACATTTACCCATAGACAATATCAAACTATTTGTATTAATTATATACATGTGTAAATAAAGATTATTAATTAAAGGGGATAGAGTTAGTAGTTGAGGTAAATAGCAACGCATTTGTAATTAAATTAGATATTAACAAATATAACAAAAATAAACAAATAAAACCTTAACTAGTTAGTATTAATATAGTAGTAAAATATTTGAGCTATATAAATACACATACACATATATACATATATATACATATATTAGTCATTGTTATAGGCACTTTTAATCCCATGAGGAGACATATGAAAATCTGAGCAACTACGTATTTATCGTATTACGTTTATAATAACCATAGTGTACAAATAAATATGGGTATGCATTGATATTATATACTATAAATATAAATATATTATTCCTTAAGGGTGTGTTCTCTAAAGATATGATAGCTGCTTACTACCGCAGCTGTGCAAGCGTTTCTTGCTAGGCTTTTTATTTCAGTTTTGGAGAGACCTATTTTACGGAGAACTTGGTCATTTTTGTTGTACCAAGAGCCCAGAGTACCTATTATCAAGTAGACAATGTAGTTTTTACTTTATGAGTTTTTTCTATTTCGATTGCCAAATTGGCATATTTTCCGTAATTATCAGCATCCGCTTTTTTAAAATTTTCCCTTTGCTCGTAAGGTACTTGATATCTAGAATGTGGGTAATTTTATTTCTCGATGATCTGATGAGTAGGTCAGGTATTAAGGTAGTTTCGATTCCCTGTGGCGTGCGTTCGATATCCATTTTGAATCCATAGTTAAGAAGAGATTGACATACCGCTTCTAGTACACGTGTATGCTTATTTCTTCTTGCATTTATTTTTGCAGGGCAGTGATTGAAGACATGCGCCTGTGTCTCTGGGTGGGAATTGCATTGCCTACATAGAATATTTTTTTTAGCCTTTAATCTATGTGGTGCGTAGTTTAGTTTTAGGAGATTGTTCCTTGCTCTTAGAAGGAATAGGTATTGAGCATCTGTTAGAGTGTCAGTCTTAACCAGGTAGTCAGCCACGCTACTATCGCATATGGATTTAGCAATATGTCCTTGGCATTTGAGATTGATCCATTTTTCTGCATGTATTAAGCCTATTATTGAGTGGAGTTCTGATGATGTGTTGTTGAGATTTGTGGAGAAGAAATAATTGATCCTTTCTTTGTATTTGATTTCTAGCTGGTACATGTCATCTAATAAGACAATTTTGACATGAATTCCATATTTTAATCTTAAGAGGTCGACGGATTTCCTGAATTTAGAAAAGAAAGATTTATAACCAAAGTTTTTTGTAGTATCACCATTGATCCATGATAAGGCAGCCTCTATATTGCCATTACCCCGTGATAGTGCAAGTTCCATTAGTACTAGATTTTGGAAGCATGTATCAGACGAATTTAGTGCCCGAGCAAGGTGTACAATACTTTGTATGAGATATTCATCAATGGATGAGGTCAGTCCAATACCTCCCATTTTCACCGATGCATATATGAAATGATTGTTAATTTGGAGTAATTTATCTCCTAAAGATGTTTTGATGAGCTTACGAATCTTCTGGTCAAAACCCTTTTGGGGCTCTCTATTTTTGATGATTTTGTCCTTATGAGAATCAAGGACACCATGAAGGATCTCACAATTACGAAAAGGAAAGATAAGACGAGAATGGATGAAGATTTTAAAGGCATTTATTTTCTGTGATGGATGGAGGTGGGATTCGAGAATCTTTTTAGTATCCTTAACGGCAGTTTCAAGTCTGTCGTCTATGTTGTGTCTTTTTTTGTGGGTAAAATCAATTCCCAAGTATCTATACAAATTGGAATCATCTATTTTTGGAATGATTTCCCCATATAGCTTTATTGGAAAATAGTTCAGCTCATGATCAATATGAAAATAACCAGATTTTGATGGTTTAAATCTCAGGTTGGCTAACGAAGCAAGACGGGTAGTTTCTAAAAGGGCAGAATTGATAGAGGCGTAGGAGTTAGATACTAGCACAATGTCATCGGCATATGCTAAGATACCTATGTTCATGTTATTAAAGATGAAAGGGTGACTGATGAGGATGTTTTTAAGTATGAAGTCAATGGCAAGACAAAAAGAGTCATAGATAGGGGGCATCCCTGTTTAACTCCCCTAACTATGGGCACCTCTGGGGATCTTTCCCCTTCACAATCAAAGATAGTGTTTACGCCATCATACATATTTTTGATAAGTTTAATAGATTTGGAGTCAAGGCCCATTGCAGATAGAGTGTGCCAAATGAGGTTATGTGGCATTGAGCCGAATGCGTCAGAAATATCGAGCCAGATAATATGTAGATCACTTTTGGTTCTGAAGGCAGAGTCTTTAATTAATTGTAGGATAAGGTTATGCTCTGCACAACCGTCCGAGGCTCCAATGGCTTTCTGATTTCTAGATATCAGGTTTCCTTCTTTAATCCATCCAAGGAGTCTGTTGTTTAAGAGTGATGAAAATACTCTGTAAGCAGTATTCATTATGGAAATTGGTCTCCATGAGCTTGCTTCAAAACTAGTTTCATTTTTCCTGGTTTTAAGATGAGTTTTGTCCTGAACGTTTTCCAGTTTGTAGGGCAGTTGGCATTACGTATGATATTATTACATATAGCCAGTATTAGTTGGTAGTCAGGTGAAATTTTCCTCCAATTTGCAAGGGTAATCAAATCCATTCCTGGAGCAGTATTGTCCAGTTGTTTGAAAATATATTTAATTTCGTCAATATCGAATGGAGTAGACGAGTGATTCTCAGGATAATTTGGAATATATTTAATTGATTCCGGATGACAAATAGCTATTTCACCCGCAAAAGCTTAAGGAGATTTGCCATAACAGGCTTTTGAAAATTAACCTCGTTGTTCAAAATTCTCGCAATCTCCTCCTTGGGGTTAAACTTGTACCTATTTCTTTTATCATGACTAATTCATTATTATTTTTTTGTTTTTTATGGACTATATCTGCTGGTTTTTTAATTAAATATTTTTTCTCATTAATATTAGCGTTTATTTTTTCTATTTCTCCTAGTACATTATCACAGTCGGTAGCGTCTATATTAAGATCAATTATAAGACTACTGATAAATGTCCGATATTTTCGTACATCATCAGTAGGCAGTCTAGTATTACATAATTTTGTCAATATTACCTTAATTCTCTCAGTCATATTCGGAATATTAGGAGAAGTTAATTTTTTATTTAATATTAGACATTCAGTCATGTGGCACACAAGAAGGCTGATTCATCTGGACTAATACATCGTGGATATTGGATTTGCTCTAGTTTAATTTCAACTGGCATAACGATTTTTTGTAAGTCAAGGATAGTGGTGAGGATGTTATTACCAAGGGCGTTGTAAGATGAGTACGAATCATCAACTGTAGGATCTATTATAAGAGCGAGTTTACGGCGTTTGTCAAGAAAGAACAGAAACCAGTTGCCTTTACCATTATACATTGGCATGACAATCTCGTTCCATTCTGCGAATTCTCTAAAAGGGAAGGATTCAAAGAAAGTACGGAAGTTGTGCTGGATTAGCGAGTTACCTATATATGGATCGACGAAGATGGTGGAGTTTCTTATTGCGAATGAGAAGATGAAAGCCTTGATTGGGTGCTGGGACCATCATGTTGATTCTTTTTCCAAATTATTTGAAAAAAGAATGGTATCCGGGATTTCTCTACCTATAAGTTCATTATTATTTGGTGTGAGAATATTCTCATTAGTTGCAAGAATATTTTTAAAAAAATCTCTATTGACATTGCTATTTCCCTCACCTACCTCGTTATTGAGTTCAATTAGGTTATTTAAATGAAAATCCTTTATATGGTTTTTAATTTGATGAATTGGCAGCCATTCCCCGCAGTAGCAATAGATATTTTTATCTATGTTAAAGGTTAGTTTTTTGTGCAGTTTGTTCATATGCGCCGATATACTTTCTATTGGGATTTCATAGTTGAAGGTAGTGTAGCACTTATTTTTTACGTTCTTATTTAGGATGTGGCATGCAATTTCATGCTTAGGGGTTATTTCTACGGTAACATCCTTTAGGTAGGCTCTGTCTATCTCATAATGGTGATCGAAATCTTTGATGTGTTTGTATAAGTTTTTAAAATTTATAACATTCATTGTGGATCTATCCCCTCCTTGCTTTGGTCTACATTGATGGCAGTCAATGTCAGAATCATAATTGAAATCAATTCCATGGACATCCTTAGCATGTGCAATCAAAATTTCTCTCGAGAATAGACCTATAGATCCACAAGATACTTGATTATGTAGACCCGCTCTACAGTTCATTTTTCCCCTACCATCAAAAAAATAGAGAGCGTTATTATTCTTATTGTGAGTTTTAGATTTTTTAGAAGTATCGTATTGTGGACATGTCGAGCGCCGTCTTTACACGAAGGGGTATTCTTTATTTCAAACCATGCAGGTGCATAAACTGTTACGATGAAGGTAGCAAGCGTCTTTAGTTCATCCGACGGGCTTCTTGTGGCAACATACAGACGTAGTATGCGATTAGCCGTGGTTAACTATCTCGAATGGTTGATAAGACCAGGATTGCGAAGTGAATGGTCGACAGGACAAATACCAACACTTACAGCAGTACACAAATCGAACAGGTATTTCTGATCTGTACTTAAATCGTCGGAATTTGCACTTGACGGTAGAACACAGTTTATCGGCATGTAGTCAACGATGGGAAGCTTCTCACAATTCAACAATGACTTTCCAATGGGACCAGAAAATCCTTTTGGACCATTGGTAGGTCCATCAAGATACTGAAACAAATGTCTTAACGGTAATTCGTTTGCATGCAACTGACATACGAACCACTGTAGCGGTCTGTGTAACGTCACTTCAAGTAATCGAATGATGGCTCCTCGAATGCCCGTATTAGTGGCTGTCCCATCACAACCTATTGCTTTTATGCCACTCGTGTCAACATTTCTTTTATTCAAATATGCAATCAACTCAGCCGTGATAACTTTGCTTGACCCTGCAGTTGGTGTAATGTGACCGAAATATGTAGCTCCTGGTTCGGCTATAATCGATATATGTTCTTCAGTTATTATTTTCCGATGAAATTTACCATCGCATTCTTTAATTTGGGTCATTGTATTGTCTTTTCTGCCGTCAAAATATAACCCAGTGATTGTGTTACTGACTTCGGCACATAATGCGCCACGCTTATTACAACGTTCTCGACGCACTTTACTTCTGTCAATCACTTTAGAAACATCATGTTCGTGGATTATTCCAACATCTT
The DNA here is from genome assembly GCA_959609185.1 of Schmidtea polychroa. Classification (NCBI taxonomy): domain Eukaryota; kingdom Metazoa; phylum Platyhelminthes; order Tricladida; family Dugesiidae; genus Schmidtea; species Schmidtea polychroa. Next base: position 59,839 of record CAUHTR010000378.1, on the reverse strand, counting down.
GAAGAACAGCACTGGCGATTCCTGCTGCCGCCCTGTCGGATACGCCATGTCGATCACACGCTAAAGCCAACGACGGTAGCTTAACTCTCATCTGCTTGTCATTCAATTTTCGCTGTTGTTTAATTTGGCTTATACAATCGTCATCAGAGTCATCATCGCCGGTATCCATTTCCTCTTCCATTCCAGAAATCTCGTCACAGACATCCGACTGTTTATCACCGATGTCATCAATGGCAGATTTGGAGTAATTATTATCAGTCGACTTATATATAAAATCCCTGTTGACACTCCATTTCGAATGTCACAAAAATAAAAAATTAAATAAACATAGTGCACTTAGTGCAAACAAAATAATCAATTTCGAAAGTCATTAAATTTTTCCACGAGCTTCTGATTGTAAATATATTTTTTTGGAATCGCAAGATTTCTTACTTTTCTTTGAGTGGTAACAGAAATCTAATCACATTTGTGTATATTGTTGGTCTGTTTGGTAATCCACAGCCATCTACATGTGAGACAATTCCGACAACCACTTGCCTTTTTCAAGTAAACATAATTAACCAAATGGTTGACTTTTTCCCTAATCAACATATGTTGATTGAAATAATAATAATAATAATAATAATAATAATAATAATAATAATAATAATAATAATAATAATAATAATAATAATAATAATAATAATAATAATAATAATAATAATAATAATAATAATAATAACGAGTAACAACTAACAAATAATAATAACGCTCAGAAAATTAAAATAAGTATATATTAGTATTATTCATAACTTTAAATAAAATTGTAAATGGGTTTATTTTTTAATATAAGATATCACCAAGAACCAATAAATCAATAAAAATAAAATATATAATTACATAAATAAATAAGTTGTTTAATCACATCCAAATTGTTAATAAGAAGTTATTATCATAAGTCAATATATTAATGTTTATTCCTTTCATCACATAGATATTATTGATTATTGTCCATATGTATGTTTATTCTGTATTTATCTGCTCCCAACATGTAATATTTAATTTTCAGAATATTTAGTGTTCTTCCATCCTTCAACATAAGTTTGATAGTATTTGGGCTGAGCCCCTTATTTGTTAAGGTATGCCATATAAGTGTATGGGGGAGTGAGCCGAAGGCATTTGACATGTCAAGCCAAATAATGTGGAGGTCAGTTTAATTGCGAAGAGCAGCATTTTTAACAAGGTGTAGGGTGACGTTATGTTTAGCACATCCATCAGGGGCACATATGGCCTTTTGGTTGTTAGTAAGTAGTTTGCCTTGTTTTATTCACTGGAGAAGGCTGTTGTTAATAAGTGAGGAGAAGATTCGGTATGAAGTGTTCATGATAGAGATGGGTCTCCAGGAGCTAGCTTCGTGGCTTATCTCAGCTTTTCCAGCTTTTAAAATCAGTTTTGGTCGAAAAGTTTTCAGGATAAAGGACATGCAGTTTTGCGAAGGAGGTTGTTAGAAAGAGAGAGAAGGAATTCATAGTCAGGTGATAGTGTTCTCCAGTCTGATAAGAATATGTTGTCCATTCCTGGGGCAGTGTTGTTAAGTTGGGTGAAAATTATTTTAATTTCATCGATGTCGAAGAGCTCAGAGGAGAAGGATTCAGAAAGTGAAGGTAATTTAATTAGTGGGTTAGGTGAGCATGTAGTGAGTTTCCCTGCAAAAAGTTTCAGGATATTGTTCATTGTCGGTTTTCGGAAATATGGGTCATCTTTAAGTATTTTAGTGATTTCCTCTTTTGGGTTAAAAGTGTATTTTTTACTTTTTATAAAAATTAGCTCGTTTTCGTTTTTAGTTTTCTTTATGTATGATGTCTGAGGGTTTTTTAATCAGATATTTCAATGGGTTGATGTTTCCATTGATCTTTTCCATTTTGGAGAGAGCAGAGTCAACATCATTTTTGTTTTCTGTGAGATTGAATATAATATTTTTGATAAATTGACGGTATTTACGTATGTCATTGTTAGGTACTATGTTTTTAGTATAATAATTGATTATTGATTTTATTTTCAAGGTCATAGAAGGAATGTTTGGTGTAGTGAAGAGGGTTCTATTGATAAGGCATTTGATGAGGTGGAATATGAAAAATGCAGATTCGGATGGGTCACTGCAGCAGTTGTATTCAAGTTCTTTAAGCTCGATAGAGATAGGCAAAACAAGTTTTTGGAGGTCTAGAATAGTTTCAAGTAGGTTGTTGGCCAGTTTCGAGTGTGCAGACAAGCTGTTGTCAAGTAGTGGGTAGATAAGTAGTGCAAGCTTTTGTCGTTTATCAAGGAAGAAGAACTAGCAGTTTAGTCCATTTGCCAAAGGTATAATAATTTCATTCCATTCAGCGAATTCACGGAAAGGAAATGTGGAGAAAAATGTTCTATAGTTATGTTGAATAAGGGCATTTCCGATGAAGGGGTCAACGAAGATTGTTGATTTTTTCAAGGCATGGGAGAAAATGCAGGCCTTAATTGCATGCTGAGACCATCATGCAGATTCATTGTCGATGTTGGGTGAGAAGAGGAGGTCATCCGGTAAGGGTCGTTTGGTAGTTCCGCTGCCGCAGATATGGAACATGCTCTCATGAGTTTCAAGTACTGGGCCAAGCAGGTTTTCGTTATTTAGGTCATAGATTTCAATACTGTATTCAGCAGAGGGTGGGGGTTTGGTAAAGATATGAGAGTATGGTTGCGGATGTGTGGAATTAATATTGTCTTGAATCATATCAAAGTGTATCCATAGGCCGCAGAAGCAGTATATTTCCTCACTGAAGTCATGTATATTTTTTGTGTGACTTTGTCATGTGATGAAAGATGGTTTTTATTGAGGAGTTGAGATCACGGTGCACAGGGATCTAGCACATGTTTTATTGTAAATGTGGCAAGTTATTCTGTTTGACGGTGCTATTCTGGTACTTACGCGTTTTAGCAATTTTCTATCGGTTTGTATCTGATGGTTAAAGTGGTCGATATGGTTTATGATGTCTCTGAAGCGGAAAAGGTTGATATCATATTTTCATTCACCCCCAAACTTCGGTCTGTATTGGTAGCAGTCAATCAAAGAGTCATGGTCCATGGTAATGCCATGAATATCCTGTGCGTGTTTGATTAAACTAGGTCTATCATACAAGGAGATGGCTATTGAGTCACAATAAGGTACTTTAAAGTTTGGTCTGCATCTGCATTTGCCTCTACCGTCCAGAAAGAATAAGGTAGAATCATTTTGGTGGTGTTCAATGTCATTCTTAGGAGTAGTAGTATTTCGCATAACTTTCATAAGGCGCTTAGGGGTGAGAAATTCAGGAGTAGGTTTGGGTATTTGATCAGTGACTATCTGTATTACCTTGTCTTGGACTTCCATTTGTGAGTCTAGGCGGAAGAGGATTTGTGCTTCGTCTCCAAGGTCAGTAAGATATTTGTTTGAGGTTATATCAGATAGGGTGTGGTTTACAGGGGTCGGTGTTATTGGAGTGGACGTTTGGAGGGCATTTGATATTATGAGGTTATGAAAAGACGAGGTAAAGTTGTCAGAAAGTAGTATGTCATCAAAATATGTTGTTTGCGATGCAATGTGGTTATGGAGGACAAGGTTTATAGAGGAAGGTGTATTCTCAGGGCCTGATGATATATTAGCAGTACTATTAAGATTTAGACGGTGGGAGCAGTTCAAATCACAAAAAGCGGGTCTTTGATTAAATAAGTATGGAGAAGCGAGGGTAGTTTCATCTAGGAGTGAGGGTCGATAGCGTGTAGACAGTATAAGAGAATCTTCAGAGAAAAGGTTGGTGGATTTATTATTGTTATAATAATTATTCCAGCGCTGCATATTAAGCTTGGCAATTCACCAGAGCTCTGGACAAGAATGGAGACTGCTTTGCATACATATGCCAAACTTTTCCACGTTTAACTATTAAAAAGTTGCAAGCTGGGATTTTTGACGGTCCTCAAATTCGACAGCTCATAAGAGATCCAGAGTTTGAGAGCTGAATGAAATCAGTGGAGATTAAAGCCGTGGAAGAATTTTGTTCAAGTTGTTTTTGATAGAATATGTTAAGAAATACAAAGTTCTTGTTGAAATCAGATGTCTGATTTCCGACTTACTAATGATTTTTTAAAAATCGAGTTAACAGAAAAACATGACCTGATACAGAAAAATTGGTGTCATTCTTGGATTCAGTTTTGCCAAATGGTTATGAATCAGTTGAAAAATCAGACACCAGACCAAAATAATTTTTTCCTAGACCACTGTTATTAGAACTTCTTTTGATTTTCACCTCTGAATTCTTATCAATTGACATTGTATTTATTAAAAAATTGTCTATGAATCAGTAAAGATATAAAAAATACATCAATATATGCTACTTCATAGTCAATTTTTTAATAAATACAATATTACAAATTATTGGAGAAATAATGTTTTCATATTTTGAGCAATTCATCATAATTTATTCATTCATCAAATATTACAATAATATATTGATAATTATAACTAATCAAATTAAATATAATTAATAATTAAATAAATATTTAAATATTTTTCTTTTAAATATATTGGTCAAAATTTCCAAAAATATATTTTATTCCACAATGCATTTCTTTATGGGCCACAAAAATCAAAGAATCAAGTTTCAAATAAATTTAGATCTGAAATTTTACAATATACTTCCTTTGCTTGAGTCGTTACTATTAGGAGGTTCATCCTGTAAAACATTAAAATCAGTTTTTGTTTCTATAAATTTTATTTCAATAAATATCAAAATCAAATTATAACTTCTTTAATCTTTCTTATTTAAACAAATTTTCTACGAAGATATTTTTAATTAAAATATCTTCTTATTTTGTTTTTTTAAAAATTAATCTAAACTTTAATTTTTAAAATTTTCAATTTAAAAATTTCTTCATCATAAAACTTCCTCATATCCCCCTTCTTAAGAAATTTTTAAGTTTTTCCACATTTCTTTCGATCCTTTTTCCATCTTCATTTCTTAAGATATATCGTCTGTCATGCACTTTCTCTATCACTTTGTACGGACCTTCATACCTGTCCTGGCCTTTGTGGCGTGTTTCTACTTTTACTAATACTTCTTCTCCTACATTGAATTTTCTCCTTGTTTGTTCTTCTAGTTCTTCCTTTATCCGTATTTCTTTGGACCCGTACCATTTTTCCCTGCTAATCTTTTTTCCAAAAACTATCTCTGCCGGGCTTTTCCCTGTCGTTTTTTGTTTGGTTGCATTTAAAGTGAATTCGACTTCTGGTAATATCTCTGCCCAATCCGTCTTCTTTCTATCCTGTAAAGTAGCATTTATCAAATCCCGTATTGTCCTGAATTGTCTTTCTATCTGACCGTTTGTTTGGTGTTGGTATGGACTCGAAAAACATAATTTAATATCTAGCATCTTTGTGAATTCTCTCATCATTCCTGATTCAAACGCCTTTCCGCAATCAACTCTTATCTCCTTTGGGCATTCAAATCTTAAAATCCACTTTTCTAAAATCGTTTTCTTTATTGTTTCTTCGTCTTGTTTTGTTATCGCTGTCAAGACTTGATACTTACTATACTGATCTATTATGCCCAATATATACTTCTTACGTCCTTTTGTTTCTGCCAATGGTCCACATATATCCACGAATATAATTTCGAACATTTCCTTCGAATCTTGTCTTTTTACTGGTTCTTTCGTTGTTATTGTTAAAGCCTTGGTTTTTTGACAAATCTCACAACTTCAAACAATCTCCTGAATCTTACTCCACAGGTGTTTTCCAACATATCTATCTTTCATATAATCGGCTATCTTCTCGACTCCAGCATGACACAATAGTCTATGTATTTCCTTTATTGTTTCTTGTAACTCATTTTCAGGTATCATCGTTTTCTTTCGTACTTCTTCTACAATTCCATGTTGGATGTTGCTTCTTCCCTCTTCTCTGATCGAGTCTAGTAATCTTGTTTTTATCTTTCCTTTCTTAGCTTCTTCGTGGGCCATTTGACATTGAACACACGTGTCACATTTAGTTCTCGACACCATGTCTGCATTTTGGTGATTAATACCCTTTCTGTATTCTACTCTTATATCTAAACTGCTCAAATAATTGATCCATGTTTGGAATTGTGAAGTAATCGGCTTCTTGGTTGTCATCATAAACGTGATTGCCTTGTGGTCTGTCCTGAGCGTGAATCTTCTTCCGTAGAGATAGTGCTTAAAATGAATGCAAAAATAATATACCGCCAATAGTTCCTTTCTTGTAATACAATATCCTTTCTCGTGGCTCGTCATCGAGTGTGATCCATACGCAATTACTCTTTCCTTTCCATCTTTATCACTTTGTGAAAGTACTGCTCCAATGGTATCGAAACTAGCTTCGGTATCTAAAATGAACTCCTTTTTCAGATCCGGAAAACATAAGATTGGCGCCGTCGTGAGTGCTAATTTCAATCCCTCAAACACGCTATTCGTTCCTTCACTCCATTCTAATTTTTTGTTACTTGGTCCGCTACATAATTGTTCTAACATCCTTGCCTTCTTTGCATAATCACTGATGAATCTTCTATAATAATTGCAAATACCTAAAAAGCTTCGGAGTTTCTTTACGCAATTAGGCTTCCCAAAGTTCTGTATGGCCTGAATTTTAGATGGATCTGTCTGTACTCCTTCCTTGCTGATTATGTGTCCTAAGAATCTGATTTCTTCCTTTATTATTTGGCATGTTTCTGGATTAATCCTTAGGCCTGCTTCCTCAATCGCCTTTAACACTTCTCCGAGTATTGTATAGTGTTTCTCTTTACTGCTTGAATAAATCAAGATGTCGTCCAAATACACCATTGCTCCCTTTATTTTGCCTAATACTTTTGTCATCATTTCTTGGAACGTACCTGGTGCTGCTGCAATTCCAAACGGCATTCTGTTGAAACAATATTGTCCGTTCTTTGTTGAGAAAGCTGTTTTCTCCTGTGATTCTTCTTCTAGTTCCACTTGGTAATATGCATTACCTAGATCAATTGAGCTGAAAAAGACGGATCCTCCTAACAAATCCAACATCTCGTCTATGTTTGGCATTGGAAATGCCTGCCTCTCTGTTACCGCGTTCAGCTGTCTAAAGTCCAAGCATAGTCTAATATCCTTTTTCTCTTTTTTCCATACACATATTAGCGGTGTATTCCATGGAGAGTTACATTTCCGTATAATTCCATTTTCGTACAAATTTTGTATTGCTTCTTCAATCTTTGATTCCAAATTAGTGGTTGGCGATATGGTTTTATGTTTATCGGCTCACCTCTTGTAACTATCTTGTGTTTTACCAAATGTGTGCGACCCACATCCCATTTATCTGCCATAAACACGTTTCCACTGTTTGTTATAATTTCCTTTAATTTGCTATCTTCATTGATCTTTAACTGCTCCAACGCTCGTATCAATCGTTCTTCATCCTTTATTTTTCTGCCAAATTTTGCTTCAATGTTACAAATATAGTTCTTGTCTTTTTCACTAGCCTCGATATCTTTAATTTTTAACAGTCTAAATCCAAATGTTTCTTGTAATTCGATTCCTCCAATCACGTCTGGTGTCACTTTCTCCGCCACAATGAATATAACTTCCTTCGAAACATTTTCAATGGTTACTTGCACCTTCGTTTTTCCTATTGTCTCGATCGTACTCTCGTTTGCGCATCGTAACTTATCGTCACTTTTCGTCAATTGTTGTCCTCGTAGCTTGTTGAAACAGTTCACACTCATTACATTGATTCTTGCCCCAGTGTCTAATAAACAGACGAAATTTTCCCCATTCATCCTTACTGTTATACTAGGCCTTCCTTGCATTCTGTTATACAAAATTTCAACAACCTGCTCCGTTTCAATGGTTCCAATTCTTTCCACTTCCTCTTCAAACATTTCTCTCTTTAGGAAGCTGTATACTTTCTCGCTTACCCTTCCAACATTCTCCCACTTTTCTGCACCTTGAGGATATCCCATCAAATTTTCTGTTAGAATATGGCTCCAACCAACTCCTCTACTGGTGGAGCCATGTTGTTTGGGTACGTCTTCCTAAAATTATCTTCATTTGTCTCTACACACGATTCCCTTTCTTCTTCTTCCTCGATACCATTTATCCGACTGTATCTGTTTCCCGTGAATCTTTGTCTCTCCGTCGCTCTCCCGTACCTCATCTTTGTATAACACTCCTTGGATCTATGACCATTTCTGCTACATCTTTCACAACGTATTTCCTGACACAATCTTCTTATATGACCTTCTTTCCCACACCCAAAACATCTTGGAGCTTTTTTATCTGGACAGTTTCTACTTATATGTCCGCTTTTATGACATGTCCAGCATTCTATTTTACCTTTTATTGGACAATCAATTTTCGTGTGTCCTATTTTGTGGCATAACCAGCATTCTGGCATTTCTCTTCGGATACTTTCTTCTCCCTGTTCTTTCTTCTTGTATTGTACTCTTCCCTGCGGTTCCTGATAGACCACTCTGGCGTAACTTTTCATACTGTTTATCTGCTCTCTTTGCTTGTCTACTTTGTCCATCAGAGTTAGTGTTTCCTTTATTTCTTCTGTGCTTTTTATCTTCCGTAGTATCACTTCTTTCTCAACTTCTTTATTCTCCGCACATACTATTAACATCCTTGCTGTTAATTTCTCTTTGGTAAATTCTTTATTTTCGAACAACCTATCAACAAGGTCCTCCACCTTTTTAAAATACATTTCTATTTCTTCACCCTTCCGCTTGTAATTCAACAAGTTTTGTAGATTTTTTAAAACATCTCTTTCACGATCGAATGCCAATCGCAACCTAGCCTGGAATCCTTCGGCTTTTTTCAGTGTTTTGGCGTACACTTCCAGGAGATCCTCATCAATCATGCAAGATGTTAATCTTTCCTGGTCTTTCTTCTGCGTGATTCCCTTGGCGTCGAAATAAATTTCGCATATTTTAATGAACTTTTCCAAATCGTCCCCCTGGCAGAATACCTTTGGTAGCAATCTTTCAGTGATTGCGTCCGTGTTTACCGCTGCCACCATATTAGGAGGTTCATCCTGTAAAACATTAAAATCAGTTTTAGTTTCCATAAATTTTATTTCAATAAATATCAAAATCAAATTATAACTTCTTTAATCTTTCTTATTTAAACAAATTTTCTACGAAGATATTTTTAATTAAAATATCTTCTTATTTTGTTTTTTTAAAAATTAATCTAAACTTTAATTTTTAAAATTTTCAATTTAAAAATTTCTTCATCATAAAACTTCCTCATAGTTACAAATTTCCATTTCTGACAATTTTCAAAACTTTGAACCTTTGGCCTTATATTTCTCATTTCTAAATTATTTGATATATATTTCTCTATTTTCACATGTCTCATTTAACATTGTTTTTAATGATCTTTTATAAATTTTGTTCTTCGTTCATTAAGTATCTATATTTTGACAATTTGTGTTAAAATCATTTTATGATCTTGAATTGGTTTCTGTCACTTATCTTTAAAGTATCTGTAATCTCTTGAATTTCTATTGAGTTAGTTTACCATTTATGTTCTGGAATTTCTGTTTATAATTTAGTAATTATTTGTCCTTTTTTCATTAATATTATTTGGCTGACATTTGTCTATTTAACATTCTGTATTTAAATGATTTTTTCCTTTCCTATAGTGAAAGACTATTTCTAAGCTGCTTAAATAGTTTATCCACGCCTGAAATTGTGTAGTTGTAGTCTATTTGATTTTTATCTATAAATATTTTGTATTTATTAAAAAACTTGACTCAGTAAATATATCGATGTTTTTTTGATATTCACGAATTTTCGGCACTGCCTTTTTCAAGTGATTTTAATCTTATATATATTTACCTTGAGATCAGTAAGAAGTATAAGTCTTTTCCCATTAAGATAATGTTTCAAATGACTTTGTAAAATAATAATTTTCAATGAGTTCTTTTTATATTATTCAACTTGATTGAGATCTATAAGTAATTAAATTTTTTATTCCCGAAATTATCGATTTGAGATAAAACTGCTCCTATAAGATCAAAACTGGAGTCAATATGCAATATAAATGTCTTCAAAAAATTGACGAATTTAAAAATAGTAGAATTTATTAATTTTTCTTTGAATTTCACAAATCATTTTGACATTCGTTTGTCCAAATTAACTTCTTTAAATATATTTTTCTATATTTTCTGAATTTTCAGTAAGTTTTTCATGTAACAATTAATGAATTCCTAAAATAATTTCATGGTTTATTAATATATTTAAAGTATTTAAAGTATCGCTTGGATTTTTTTCTTCGCAAGTTTATAATCCAATTTTACTGATGTATAGTAAATCGTTCTGCATTTTCATTTAAATTAACACTTGATAAAGGACATGTCAGAAAATATGGTTATTCCAAAATAAATATATAAGATATTTTGTCATCGTAATCATTGAGAAAATAAGCACCAAAAATAATATTTCAAAATTTAACCAATCAACGAAGTTCAAACTCGGAAAAAAATGAAATATTTACAAAAAATATTGGAATTAGCCTAAAACATGATTTTCAAGATGCTACAAACCTTTTTATTTACTTTCTATTTATTTGAAATATTAATAATGAGAAAATTGAAAGACATTCGAAGGGAAATAATTAAAAATTGTAACTATTTCTTGGGCAGAATCGACATTAATTTAATAATTCAGTGATTATTTTGTAACAGATATTAGAATGATTAATAACGAGACAAATATGTATTATTCAGTTTATAATTACTAGTAAAATGTTATTAATTTATTATTAAATAAATAAATAATTTCTATTTAATACGCTGATTTATAAATGAAATTTTTAAGATTAAATTTTATTGAAGTTCATTAAATTATTTGTTTTGTATATTGCCAAATTTGAAATCTTTTCAAAAATATTTTCTAAAAACCCGGCTGTTGCAAAAAGAATAAAAGAGAAATTTTTTAAAATCACTAATTTGAAAAAAAGGGTTTAAAGGTTTGAGAGGAAGATTATAATTTATTAAATAAAAGTTATATCCGAAGACTTGTGAATATAGAGAATTTTAATGATGGCTCGGGATTTGTTTGTAAAAGAAAATGATCCACAAAAAGTAATTTTTATTGCAAAACAAAAAAGGTTTGTATAAAAACTTCTAGATACAAAATGTATAATAATAATAATAATAATAATAATAATAATAATAATAATAATAATAATAATAATAATAATAATAATAATAATAATAATAATAATAATAATAACAGTAATTTTATTTTCAGTAACAGCCATCATTTATGCAATGGTGATATTCTAACCAATTGATTTGTTATAAAAACCCCTATTCATTTGAAAGGTTTTATGTTTAATGGTTGTTGAACAAAATGAGTGTTGAGTGTTATTTTCATTAAATTTTCGTTGAAGATTTCAGATGAAAAATATTTTAAGTTGTATCACACAAATGTATTATTTCTGATTTCCTTATATTATTTATTTATTTCCTTATTATAATACCTCTTCATGGATGTGTGTTTTAAGAATGATTATTATTATTATTATTATTATTATTATTATTATTATTATTATTATTATTATTATTATTATTATTATTATTATTATTATTATTATTATTATTATTATTATTATTATTATTATTATTATTATTATTATTATAACTGTCAAACAAATGCTTTTGATGATTAGATCATTTTATTATTATTTATATATGTTTATTTCTTAATAATGTTTATAATATAACATTATTTTCTTTTGCAAAAATATATTACAAAATATAATTTTTTAACAATTTATTGAAAATGCTGTAATTAATTAATTATTTAGATTCCAATAAATTAGATATCTCCATTCCATCAAACCCGATATTTTTAAACACAATTTATTTTTATGATATTTAATAGCAAAATTCTAAAAAAAAATATATATATAAAGTGAAAGTTTGTGATTAAGAGTGTGGAAACTTGACTGCGCCCTCTTTTGCTTTAATAATCTTTGACAGGTGACTTTAATGAAGACATTGAGTCCAGGGTTTCCAACTGGTCGACATTTTGTAGAAATATTCAGTGTTCATTGTGCAATCGACTTTGTAGGTATCGCTCCAACATCTTTCAGAATCTTCCAGAGCCCTATTAGTCCATCAAAGTTGTGTGCAAAATCATATTTAACAATTGCTGTAATTATCATGATACTCAGAGGATTGGTTTTACTGATAAATTATTGCTTTCTTCTCTTACTATTTTCGTGATAGTTCGCAATTGAAAGGATACAATTCAAACCTTTTTCATTCATTCAGGTGATTACGGCGATACTGTTTACACCATTTTAGTCTTTTCACTTTTTGATAATCAGTTAACTATGGATAGGATAGATGGGATCAAGTGTCATTCTTCATTTCTTGATTCTATGAACACTGGTTATTTGGAGGCTAAGTTTTTAAGATCTGCTTATTACTACACATTTTCGTCGATTGTTATTTTTATTTAATTTTCTTTGAAAACCTGCATAGTTTAATGTTTAAAAAAAGTTCTACTTAAGTTTATATAAATTTACCGGAAATGTGTAATAATTTATTTTGTTACTAGTCAAAATAAACGGACTTTGTTTAGAGCATATTTGTTCAATCTAAATACAATATTCTCGCAGAATCATAACACTTGTATGTTCAAAAAATGCTTTAAACCTTAAATCAAATCTAAAGACAACATAAATCAACAATATTTATTTACATTTAAAAATTCACTCTTTCCAATTCTCTATAATTTAAGCACATTAAAATCATATCAAAAAATAGTTTTTAAAAATATTTTAAAAGTACTTTTGATTATTAAAAGTACATAACTTTCCCCTTTTTAAGATTCATTTCATTAGCCATTCAATTTTTTTTACTTAATAGTATTTTCAGTTTGAAGTTCCACTATTTTGTGTTTCTTTTCTTAATAAAACTTATTCCCTTCTTCATCCTAACTGTTGCCCATTCCACATAGTGTTTCACCCTCCATTTTATATCTTCTCCGGATTCTGGTGCTAGTTGTAAAGTAGAAAATAAATAGATTTTTTCTGCGGAAAACTATTTCGAATGGGAAAAGTCCAGTTGAAATTTATTGTCGTCGCTTTTTGTACTCAGTGTTGCTGCAATATCTATGTCCAAACTTCGCTATTCAAAACTGTGAAAGATTGAAATTTTATTCACAAGTTCATATGACCAAAAAACATCGTTTAAAAAATATGAGATTGCAAAATTTCGTTACAAAAATAACGAGATCATAAAATTCTGTACAAAATGCATGTGTACAGTACATCAAAAATCTTTGGTCTACAAGAAAAACTTTGGAAAAAAGATTAATAACCAAATGCGAAATCAGGCTCAACATATTGTGATATAGAATATCCTTTAATATAAGTTGTTAATAAATAATAATAATAATAATAATAATAATAATAATAATAATAATAATAATAATAATAATAATAATAATAATAATAATAATAACAATAATAATAAAGAATACCAAAATATTAATGACAGTTATATATTCATTGAAAAGACACATAAAAATAAGGAGCATAATAAGTATCTATCAAATAATTATGAGGCCCCGAAAATATAAGTCCATATAAATCCCACAATCTGAATAAAAGTACATAAAATATCTACTTTGAACTTCGATTTTCACATAACAAAAATAAAATGAACATTGTATCCAAAACGGCCTAGAAAAAAAAATGTTTAAAAGAGAAATTAGAATAATTATGTCTTACGAGAATAGTAATGGACAATCCCAATGTGAGAAAGGCGTATTTGAGATATTTTTCTAATTGAGGTTTAATGGATGAATAACAACCCTTGCTTAGCGATGGAGAGGTCCAAGTGGCCTTACATTCAGCAAGATTGACGTATCTCATTTCTCTAGATTCGCAACAACTTAATGGAAACTTGTAGCCAACTAAAAATTATAATAATTGATCAAGAGAAGTTTGTAGAATTGTTAAGTAATTACGTTTGTGACCAACCCAATTTTCTGCCTTCTCGAAATCGGTGTAATTGTACAAGCCGCAACATTGGACCTATGAATACAAATAATTGAAATTGTCAGCATTTATAACATTTTCAAATAATTATTTTATTAATCAAATGATAAAGAAAATGTTAAAATGAACAACATTTGCGGGTGACCAGCAGTTTGAAAGCTTCTAAAAAAATTTAATTCTTTAATTATTTATCCATTTACAGTATTTTTTTATATACAGATTGATTCAGAATTTCTCTTGGGAATAGAATAATTCTTTTTTGTCTGGTGATATATTATATCTATATAATATATACCCATTTGGCTATTATCTGCCTAATTGAAAATATATTTATTTCGTTATTCACTTGAAAAAGGCAGTGCCGGAAATTCGTGAGTATCAACAAACATCGATATATTACTGATTTATAGTCTTCAAACTCTTTAATTCGTTATATATGTTTAGTTTAGACTTAGTTTTCTCCGAGTATCCCTAGATAATTCTGTGTATTAAGGAATGTATTATTAAGAAATGTATTAAGAAATGAGAAATTTGCGTTGAAGGAACAGAGTCAACAAGGCATCAATACAGATTCTTTTAAGTGATATGGAAATGAAACTATTCATATTACATCCTATCGGATGATTATGGAGACAAATGCAAACTTTCGTGTTTTACTTCATGACACTAGATACCAAGATAACAATTTTGATCTGGCGGGTACAAGTTTGCTTTAAATGAAAATTAAATGAAAACAGCTTTAATCTTCGCGATAATTTGATTTGTTTTTATTTCAATTATATGATCAAATAACAAAACAAACTACTCAGAGAGAATTAAATCAGTCACTGGACCATTTTGAAAAAGTGATTTACCTGTGTCTGAATAACATTTATTATCAAAGATTCTACATTTGTTGCATTGTATCCTTCATATTTTTCAACCAGCTTATAAAGATTCGTTTCCACATACTCGAATATCTAATTATCAACTTTAAAAATATCATTTATATATAAAATGAAAGCAACCTTTTTGTTACCCTGAGCGCCATAAATGATTGCTATAACGAGGAGTGAAATCAGTAAAACGTTAATTATTGCAATTATCTAAATTTCCTTATTAGCAATTTAGTCTGATGTATTTCCCTTACCACATAGATGAAACATTTTGCTCCACAACAGCACAGTGATAAATATCCTAGAATAGCTATTGCAGTGAATAGGACCCCAACAGAAAATGCAATTGCTCCGATTGTAGCTTAAATATTAAAAAAACATAATTACTAATTTTACAAAAATTTTAATTTGTTCAATTAAGGTTAATTAATTTAAAATTTAAATAAGGTACCTAATTTAACTAATTAAAATTAATTTACACTTAGAAAAATAGTTTCTTCTAAGTTTTACAGAAAAAATTAGACATTTCGGAAAACTTATTCAATTTTAGTTTGGCGTTTTTGCTATTATTGTGATATATAAGTGGAAATTAAAAACATCAGATATTAACAGTGTCGAATTTTGTAATCTAACTTTGACTCACCTCCACATATCCGATTTAGTTGAAATTCGACATACGTAATATGATAATATGATTCAATTTTATTTCGTAGTAAAAAATAAAATAATCAAAAAATATTGAATAGTTGTAAAATTTTACCTAATTGTATTCTTACAGTATAATATTCTAATTTAAGGTAACATAGATTAAACACTTCCAAAGAACTAAAAGGGATAAAATAATATAAATAAATTTTTTGGTAAAAAAAATTAGAAAAAGGAAAACAATTTCACACAACTAAAGCAGGATAAAGGTGTATTGTGTAAGTATTAAATGCTACTGTAAACATTGTATCAAAATATTAGAGCAATATAAATATTCATATAACGTGGACAACTTAGTACTTTTAGACCAAACTTTTATTTTTTTAGAGCTATATAAGAAGAATTAACTTCTCTCTGTTAGTAATTTATAATAAAATTTTTTTTGAAAAAAAATTTATATATTATTATATTTTTATAGAGGAATAGAATTTTAAAATTAAAATCATTAAAAGATTTAATGAAAAATAAAATGTATTTTGAAATATTTGAAAATTATTTAGTCCACTCGGCACAGCAAATTGATTCTTTAATACTCCTTTAATATTTTAATACTTCAATACTATTTAATAATCAATTTTACATGCTAATAATTTGATAAAAAAGTGCTATACGAATATTTGTGTTACGTGCAATATGTCTTACTCAATATGGCATGCGTATAGTTGTTCAATTTCCGGTAACATTGTATGAGCTTCAACCTATGAATCTCGTCAAATATTAATTAATTAATTAATTAAAATATAATTATTTTCGCCAATAACTAGTGAGCATAAAATTTAAAAAAGCGCTAATGTGTCAGATTGATTATCATTTGATATATGTTTAGAACATATAAAAAGTAAAAATCAAATAATAAACTACTCTAAAGTCTCACAAATAACTCGTACTCATGTATTATCCACGCCCCAAAGTTTTGAGTAAAATTTACTATTTCAAGCCCACGTCATCTAATTTTTGAAAAATATCCCATTTTTCTTAAGGTAACTCGCGGGTTTTATATAATGATTTGACATTTGGATTAGGGGTAAGTCTCCCATTTATATCTTTCCCGTGTACAAAGAATACCAGACAATGCTCATTTGTTTTTCAAATGACTTTTTATTAAAAATATATATTTTTAGCATTTTTTCTTCAAAGGTTACTAATTGATATTACCCACGTTCACAACATAAAACATTTAATACATAAATAATATTTAGTCATTGAAAAATTAATATTTGATGACCAAAAATAATTATTTATTTACAAAATGTGTTTCATTTTCGGTCACCTAAATCCAATAAATATTTTATTTATTATTTTTTTATTATTAATTATTATAATTATTTGAAATAATAAATAGGCTCTTTTTTATTTTCACGTGATAATAAATATTGAAATAAAACTAAATTATTTTTATTGGGAGTTTCGAATTATGGGGCCAATTTATTATTTTGGGAAACTAGGAAAAAATTATTTAAATTTTAAAAGTTTGATATTTACCCTTGTAAACAATATTTTTATTGACACTCAGCAGGTTTAATCTTTTTCAATAATTTACTTTAATGGTTATAAAGATAAAACTACCTAACTTTTTATTAAAATATCGTCAACTGACCTCCAAATTACATTCATGTCAACAGCGCCGTTCTGATGTATCAGTAAACTCAAACTAATATTTTTATAAAAACAAGTTACTTATCGTTATCAGTATTACAGTGTTAGCCTTTCAGTGGTCAACAGAAAAAAAACCCGCAAAATTTAACTTTTTTGATATTTGGTTTGGTCGAATTTTTCAATAGAATTTCAAAATTTTATGTTTCAGTAAAACAAACTGCAAACTTTAAAGCTATTTAAAAAGTTATAAATAATTTTACATGTATAATGGACAAATACCAAATCTAGTGAAATTTTAAGTGTGGGGATAAAATATGGCAGCTGCAACCCGCCGCAATATTGTAATGGCTTTTGGAAAAAGTATAGTTAATAAACAACAATCCAATTATAGTTTGAAATTATTTTTCCCGTGATGCAGACCTCCAAAATAACTCATGGAGTAGTCTAAGGCGAGTCCTAAATATTTTTGCAACTTTGAGGCGGCCGAAGAATTGAAACTCACAATAAAGATATTTTTAAAAATTTTCAACATTTTTTCTGATACACTGAATTCTTGATAAATGCAATTTTGTTGGATCAAATTTGTTAATTTCATCGAATTTTATAAATTTAATACAAACATGCTAAACGTCGAAGAAATCAAATTGAACGTACAAATACTTTAATTTTTCAAAAAAATACATTTTAATATCAACAGAATTCGTTAAACAGCTAATTTGATCTCAATTTATATTTATAAATAAAGCATTTCTAACATTTGTAGGATTAAAGTAGATATCTAAACATACTGTTGGTAAAAATCATTTTGAGGTTAATGTCATTTTTAAAATAGTCTAATATTAATTTTAAAATTTGTTTAAAACACACCCGCGCATTTTCTATATTGCCTTGCTCATTTATTCTATCTTATCTTTAATGATAAACTATTCCGGACAGTGGCGTAGCAATAGGTTGTGCAGGTTGTGCACGGCACAAGGGCCCAGGACGAAAAATTAGTAAAATTTATACGTTCGAGCATTATAAATTCCCCGATTGTCATCAAACCAAGCATCGCTTTGGCGTTTGTTTTGTTTTTATTAAGACAGCAACCACAGTTTGGACGGTTTATACATTTAATATTATTAGGAATCTATATTGGATATAGTTGTAAACCACATATGTCACACCCATTCATCTATTAAATTATTTGCTTTACTTGACGTAAATACAGAGAATACCGAGAAGTAACAAAATATCCTTTCAACCCAACCCGAAACGCTACTATTTCTGTTTTAAAATGCGCAAATTTACTCAGAGAGTTGCTAATCACCTTCCACCAAGCCTGCCTATGGTTTGGTTCCTCGGATCACTTCGTTCGACAAATATTTTGTGCGTCCCAAAATCTGCACAAGGGCCCCAGAAATCCTTGGTACGCCACTGATTCCGGATTACCAAGGTGGTGGCACGAATCGTAAAATTATAATATAATTCAACAATGAATAAGTTTGGTTTGTAGAATTTTATTTCTCCTTTAAAAACATACAGTTGGCATTTTATAGCAAAAAGGGCTTGTAAATTATGAAACATTTTTATATAATAAACGAGTCTGTTAAATCACGACTGCCCTAGGCTTGGATCAGTGATGATTTTGCTATGTATATATATATATATATATATATATATATATATATATATATATATATATATATATATATATATATATATATGGGTGTGTGTGTGTGTGTGTGTGAAGAAAAGTCAACAACTACAATTATCACCTAATTCATAATAAAATAATATTATCAACTATTGCACATTAATTTTCTATGATAAATTAGAAACAATTTATGTGAGTCAAAACAATTTTAAGAAACAATAAAAATGACATATTTTGTTTTTAAATACATTTTTATGACACAAATCGAAATACTCGGTGATCTTAGGCCTTGTGAAAATTTTTATTTTTCAATGTAACCATAGCAAGGCAAATTTAAGAAACCGAAAAATTCACATACTTCTTAGAAAGGCTTAAAGAATCTTATATGACACATTTTATAGACTATTATTATTATATAATGTTTTTAGTAATCAAAGTAGAATATCAGCTGAAAATTTTTATTTTAATATTCTATAGAAAATAAATTTTGCCCTGGATTATAATCCCTTACCAAGCTGTTTTTTGTTTATTAAACAATGATTATGCTATCGACAAATAATTTTAACGTTTTTATTCTAATTTTGATATTATTTAATTACAAACTTAATGACTCAATTAACTAGTCAAAAGTCGCACTTCCTACATTCACGTGTACATGAATGAATCCAGGTCCATGACAAATAAATGAAAAGTGGATTCGTCAGAATATGACCTTGTGGTTAGGTTTAGTGGAGAAGAATTGAAATTTTAATATCATGAAATAAGTATGCTTATTGTCATTTTGAAATGCTTACGGGGTTTTGAACGAGAAATTACACCCAAAAATAATTTTAATGGTTTTAAAATCGACCACTTAAATAAAATTTCAATTAAATTAATTAAATATTTAAAAAATAACAGCAAAAAATATGAAATTGAGCTTATAAAGTATATTTAAAAAGTAAAAAGATTATTTTCCTATTGTAACGATGTTTAGTTATAACAATGTTTTCCTACCTCCTTTAATTTACTTATAATTAACTTGTCTTTATTTTGAAGTTAAATTTAAACGTATCCTCGCAGAATTCCCGGTCTAAATGCGCATAATCTGAAATTTTATTTTTATTAGTTCTAGCTTCTTCGGTAAATTTTCCAGGAGCTCATTTTTTGCCGGAATTAGCAAAAAAGGACTTCAAAGTCAACACACTTCCGGAAAACAGAATAAATATGAATAGTTTATGCATTTAAAACAATATTATACAAGACTATGAATTCCATACAAATATATTGTCTCTAACATCGGAATATCATGACTAACTCAAATAAAGTATTATGCAAAATTCGACACTTAGACATTAAAATAAGTAAATCACCACTTAATAAAACTCTTTAAGTATTTTAGGTCAAGTTCTCTATGCAAATATCGTCAATATGTAATAAAACATCGTATATTGTTATTTTTTGAAGTTTTTCTGGCATCGTAAATTCATGTTGTAAATGATAATAAATTTAAATTTTAAATAATTCGTAATTATAAATGTACTTAAGTAAATTAACAGGGGTATAAAAACATTCCTATAAATAAATAAAATGTTAATTGAAAAGAAATCGGATGTGAAAATCGAAAGAAGTTTTTAAAACTATTATTATAATTATATGATGAATATTATTATAATTATAATTTAACTGTATAATTAACTGTATAATCCTATGTAACAACGCTATTTTATGAATACTAATTAATTATTAGATCACAATTAATTTTTATATAAAAATTTTCAATATTAAAATACCTTAACCTCTTAAGTGGCTATGATGGATATATACGTCATCAACATATGCATTACAAATTGACAAAATGTTAAAAATATATCATAAATATTACTTTTGTTAACATATTATCTTAATAAATATCATCCAATAAAATATTATTTTATTTTTGGTAACACTATGCCCAAGACATATATGAATATATACGCTAGCGGATAACAAAACTCGCCGCTGATGGAGCGCATTTCGTTTGACGAAATAAACCACTTTTGATTTATACACTTCTAGGGCATAAAAAACGACTAATTATCTAAATATGAAATCTAAACACGGAAAAGGTCATCATTTTGACGGGTTAGAGCTAGTAAATAAATATTGTAGAAATGGAACAAAATAGAAAAAAATTTATAAATATTTTAAATTACATTTTTACAAAGGCTTATCAATATTTTAAATTGTTAAGGTCTACAATTTGATTCAATTACAATTTATAAAATATTGTTTTAATAAATACCTTTATTATTTGAAATATTCTTAATATGGAATAGCTTGAAAGAAAACTCAAAAAACTAAGTTAAACCAAGGGCCCCTCGGGATAAAAATGATTTAATAGTACATTCTTATAAATATTTTACTAAACCTGGATAATATTTTCAATATTAGAATAATAAATAATATAACGCTATTAACATTTTGAATGTTGAGTACTGTTATTGCAGTTTTTGGTAGTATTCTCAAGACAGATTTCTACTATCTTGGTACCCTTACCATAAAAAGTAATCCTTTAGGATTCTAACATTTCAACAATCATTATTTTCTTTTTTGTAGTTCCATAATTTTTTTCGCCTTTTATAATCTTCTGTTAACTTATCGTTACCAGATATTTACCACACCGAACCGGGACGTCTGACAACCTCAGTCATAAATAAAATTGACTACATATACCGAATTCATTCAAAGTGAATAAACAAAGATGTTCAACAAATAAAAATGAATACAATTTTCGTTGTTTAAAATGCAAAAACAAGTTTAAATATCACGGAACATTTTATGGACAAAATTAATATTATGCTATACGCCATATCTCAATGTTACCTTTATACAAGATTTGTGCTCTTTTTGATATTTGACTAATTATCCAGTCAAATATGACCAAGATATGGTGATACCGACTGAAGTATTAGAATAAGTCTAAGAGTGATGGGTAGCTTACAAAGCAAGCTTTGATTCCTGTAGATAATCGTGATGATATTGCTTAGAATATGTCAATTTAAAAATAAAAGAAACTAAGAGGGATATTTTATAAATATATAAATATTTTAATCATGTAATAATTCGTCATTTGAAATTAATAAAAAGAATTGACCTAATTCAATTATTAATTTAATTATTAAATCAATAATCTAATCAATATTATGCAATGAGATGATAAATATTTATCCCAAGTCTAACCATAATTTCCAAACACAAAAAGCGATTTTTCGGATCCATAAATTAATTTTGAAATCGAGTAAATTTAGATATTTCAACAATAATAATTTAAATAATTAAATCATTAAATGAAAATCAACATTTAAATAAAATTGAATTATTTACCTGAATTAGCAGAAATAACTTCTTCAATTGATTTTACACCGTCAGAGCTAACATGAATATTTTCTAGTAATTTTTTCAAATAACCTGTTAAATCATAAATTTTCGGCAAAATCGAATTCATTCCCCAAAGTAAAACTCCACCAATCCCCATTAAAATCAAGCCGGCAGTCTATTGATAAATTTTAGAAAATATAAATTCACTCAAACGTAAAATTTACCAAAATAAATCCAACAACAATTCCGAGTATACATTTAATTATTCCTGTTACAAGACACATTTTAAAAAAAATATCTATAAATTAATTCAAATAAAGAACGTGTTTAAATATGAAAAACACAGCCAATCAAATTGATGACACACGCGTTACATAATAATTGGCAAATACGAATTTCTACTGGTTGAAGTATTCGAAACTACTCCGTTGTCAATAACAACATAGTAGAAATCGAATATATGAGGATTAAACGATTGTCATATTATTACTGATATATTTTCAAAAAACTTTTCAGACGTAATTAATTGTTATTAATTTATCAAGCTAGTATTTTTCATCGCTATTACCAGATTAAAATGATGAAATAGTCGAATTAGTATATTTATCGAATTAACAATTATTTTAATACCGAGCACAATTGATTTAATCAAGAGATTAATTAGAATATTTTGATATTGAAAATCCGCGTCCGACTGAAGTTTGATTTCCATAAAATTTTAAATTGAATAGTTAAAGAAACTTTAATTAATTTTTATTTATTAAATATAAATTGAACATATTACATTAAAAACTTTCACTGGAATGATTTGCTATACGCGTTGACTGCAATCTGTACCAAATGTTTATATGACATGCATAGCACTTCGTGTGATCTTTACTAAGTTGACAATTATGTCAACAAATTACATATTGTATGACACCCGACTCACTTATATAAATTGAAATAACATGCCAACTTGCTGATAATTGCTTTATATTAATTGATTGTCAGCGCAAGTGGTTGGCCCTTTAGATGCTCTTAAATTTTGTAAAAGTTCCCATAATGACATACAATATATTGTGTTTTGGATTCAAATTTCAGTGCAAAAATTAATTACCAATGACGACTAAAATTGTTACTTTTAAATGGGGCACAAAGAATGCCTTTTTCATATAAACCAATTTGAGCTGGAAACATAAAATAAAATAACTTAATTACTATAATAAAAATATATTGAGATGTAATCTTTGAACTTGTGAAAACTAAATCAGTGCTATGGAACAACGTTGTGTGTTTCGATGGGTAAAAAGTGCATGAAACTAATAGAAAGCACAGCAAATGAAAAATCAATAATTAATTAATAATCAGATTTTAATTTTGAAAATGATTTGAGAATACATGAGAGGAACAGTATGCAGCACCGGCGCTAGAGTTTCAGATGATGTGTGAAAATTGCATATTACCGCCTTCGCATTCCATAATAAGAGTAAAAAAAACGATAAATGCATACAAAACAAAAATATTTTTCACAGATGGAACAATATTGTTCAAATTGGACTAGTTATTAAACAATAGAATGGAAATTGTTATGAAAATAACAAATTTCTGTACAATTTTGCCGCCTTTTGTATTTTTCCGCCGTGGCGCCTGCGTGAAAATCAGGCATCGTACCCGCCTCACGCCGGGCCTGACAGTATGACATGAATGGTTTTCTCAAAAAATGCAGTGAAGTGCATGAAAATCAGAAAATCTAGAATCACTAATTAATTAATGAAATTTCTAGTTTGGTAAATATTTGGAAAAGAAACATACTGAAAATACGGAGACCGTTATTATGGCCTAAAACAAATTTGGTATCTAAGTTTTATCAGCTGATTTAGGACAATTTTCATGTGCTAAATCGAAAAAAATCACATTGGTTTTGTTTAGTGAGGTCAATTTTTTATATAGTATCACATTAACTTTTTACGTGTCTATGCTTGCCATCGATATAATATTAAGTGAGATATCTACATCTATGCGTTTTTAACTCTAGGTTCTAGTTTGTTCTTTTATTTATTCAATTGTTGTTGCAATGAAAATATGGCTTTAGGTAGAAGATATTGTAAAAATTAACCTGGTGTATTTTGCTACATCTGTGGTGAATACATTATGATGGATAGAGTTATCGTGAAAAATGTCCATAATTAAGCAATTTATTATTTTATTTTCATAATTATCATTAAGGAGGATTTTAATTGAAAATAATGAATATTCAATATACGTTGGGATTGTTTTTTATTTTATTTCTATCAAGAAGTCCGAGGAAACGAATTATTATTAATCAAAACCTAACAAATGACAAGATTCATAGTTCACGCCATTTTCCAAACCAAAAATTGAAAAGTTCACAATCGAGTAACGGCCAAACACTAAGCTGAAGAAGAAATTGATGAAGATGAGACAAGTGATATTATTCACGCAATAAATGTTAGAAACAAAAATATTATATTCTAGTACATACCTAAATAACTATAACCTTATATATTTGCAAATGTTCATAACAAATTTTTTTAACTGTGGCAAACTTATCAAAATTAATAATCAAAATTAGTAGCTACTGAATGTTTGTCACAAGATGTATTACCATCTCGAAATTACCATTGTTTTCTTGTTTCTGACGCTCATGCTCATTTGTTTAGTAGCGGCGTCATCTGCCATATCAGTAGCAACTAATTTATCTGTGTTAGATTCCATATGCCAAGATATTCTTGTTAGTAAAAGGAGCATCCAACTGATCATCATCTTCTGACTCAGATTAGTCTGACTTAGCCTTTTTAAAAATGTATTTTAATAAATTACTGGATTTCTTTGCGTCTTGCGCAACCTCTTTCTTCCTCTTACGGCTCAATTTTCTTCCCGACATAACAGATATAGTATATAAAACAAATTGTATCAAGTAGCTGTATATTAAGTATTTTTTGGAATATCTGATATTCAATATAAATATAATACTAAATGTTGCAAATTATTGTGAACAATTTATTAGCTACAGTCTGTAGTTTAGTAGAGCTTGTCTAAACGTAGAAATAAGATTTTCGTAGCCAATATATTTACAAATTTATTCCGTATGTAGACTATAAAATAATCGCATTAAAACTATTGTCAAAAATATACACTATAAAAATAGTTTTTAAACCAGATTTTGACACTCGGTGGTATTTGTCCCTCCCTTAGTTGTGCCTCTGTACGTGCGTCCATTGAATTTATTTTTAACTTTCTATTGACCAAAAACTGATTTCAAGCCCACATAGTGGAAGCGTAACTGAAATACGTCTGAATATAGCAAGCAGACGCAGCATCAAGTATAGCCAAACTGAAGACACAACGAAACACCATGTAAACCACCTAAAAGAATTTACAGAACATCAAAATGACTAACACAAAAGTAAAATAAAGTGAAACAAAAGCAATAAGTATTACATGAAATCAACTCAAATACAGGGTAGATACATAACATAAGTAAACAAGTTTGAATTAATGACGATAAGAGAAAGTAGAGATGAAAATTGGAAAGATTTCCTCAAAATATTATCAGAAAATGAATTAGAGATAAAAATTATAATATAAATGAACAGAAAACTAGAATATTCTATAAAATGGCTAAATCCATCATGGCCGCCAAATAATTTATCGAAATTAACTAAAAATTGAAAATTTAATAACTAAATTAGCAAAAAATCAAAATAAAATAACATAAAAATTAAATTAATTGATCACTCAACGGGTTTCAGGTGGTTAAACAAGTCATTGTATCTTGGGTTGGGTCGAAAATGACACGAACGAGTAAAATGTGGATTACCTGCGATTCACCATTTTTCATGATTTTAACTTAAATATTTTTACTCGGCAAATAATTTAGCTTAGAAATAACTACATAATAATTTGAATGATTAATATACGGATTATATAGTTGGCGAAGAAGAACATTTCTTCATCATTCTTCCTCAACATCTTCTTCGCACTATGTCAGTGTTGTCCAAACTGTGTGCCGTGAAATTTTTTTAAAAAAAAGTCAAAAAAACCCTATTTTTCCAAACAACTTAATAAAAGAAAATTAAATTGTGGATATTTTAACAGTTATTTCAAATTTAAATGTTAATCAGTCAATTAAGTGCAAAATTTATTTGTTTACAATCATATTTATATTTCTTACTAGAAATATTGACTATCTAAAATATGTAAGCAGCTTAATTATGTTTATCTAGATCCTAAATCTCATTAACTATGTTTTATGAATTTTTCATTCACTAATTTTTCTAAATTTAAAATTTTTTACATTAAATTTATTTCAAGTAAAAAAGTTTTTCATTTCTTATTAAAAGATTAGTAAAAGTGCAATAAAAAATTGCAAATAAAGCAAAAAAAATTTAGGTGTGAGTAGTGGATATATGACCCTTCCGAACACAACCCCCCAGTTTTAACGACCTCCAAACACTTAACTATTATAATAACAACCCCAAATTTTTACACTTTTACCTCTTTTATTACCCTCTATTTTCAACACAAAAGCCAAGGGTTTTCACTTTAAGCCTATAAACAGAAAGAAAATGACCAAGAACGGGCTCTCGCAAACTACCAGGGGGTTATGTTCGGGAGGGTCATATATCCACTACTTATAGTATTGTGTTGTAAAGTAATTAGTTGGCAAGCTGCCAAGTTAGCAAATTGCTAACTGAGTTGAATAAAATTATAAATATTTTAAAAATCTTGATGTCTTGAAGAAAAAAAAATTTTATGAAATAGTAAAACTGCTCTGAGAGGACAGTGGTATTTTTTTTTCACTGTTCTCTCAACAGTTTTTTTGATCCGGATCATTTCAACCTCTTTCGTTTATCGAATCTCTTCCAATATACAAGCTGGCCAGACTCATACATCAGAATCAATTCGATAATAAGTGTGCTGCTCGAAAGTACAAATGAATTCGAAAGTGAATTCGAAAGAGGTCCGAAAACAACTGAGAAAGGGATCGATCCGGGTGTGTTTGAAAGACTGATGGCGATAATTACCGGTTCGCCATCACACCCGTTTCAATAATTTTTTTTTCATATTTATGTTTAAAAATAAAATATACAAGATAAAAATAAAATAAAATAAAATAAATAAAATAAAATATAAATCTAAGATACCCACACTAATATTATTTTCAAATTTTTAATATTATTTTATGTTGAAAAAAAACTAACCGCAGATGGGATTTGAACCACTATCCATTTGAACCACTGTGTCAGTCTAGCCCACTGCGCTATTAGGTTTTGGATTTTTGTTATTTTTTAAATTTTTATTATAAAAATGAATAATATAAATCTTAAAATTCAAGAAAAAAATAAATTAAATCTTGATTATAATAAAGAATTTACTCATGAAATCAAGAAAAATGATATTTTAAAAATCTCGCCAACTTCAGGATCTATTGCAAACTTAAATCGTAGGGGTGATATAGTTTTTCAATCTCTTCAAACATCAAACCCAATAGATATTTGTAATGCCAAATTATATTATAAAATTGAATTAGAAATTGAAGCAAACAAAGATATAACCCTAGAAAATAATTTCTTTCCAAATTTATTCTCCAACATGAGATTAAAACTAGGATCATCAGAAATTGAAACTGTTTTGCATCCGGGAGTATATTCTACAATGTTAAATTTTATTTTAACTGGTTGTGATTATAAAAATGAATATGGTGAATTAACAGGATGGATTCCTGATGTTAATAAAGGGGATTTAGATAAAGATGGTTTAGATATAAATTATGGTTACCATAAAAGAGTTGAACTTTATAAATCTAAAAAATTTGAAGGTTATTTTGAATTAAAACACTTATTTGGATTCCTTCAAAACTATAATCGTGTACTTCATAATGTTTTTATAGAATTAGTTTGTAATAGAGTAGAAGGTGATAAAAGATTGTTCTATGGAGCTGCAGATACAAAAGCTAAATTAAAATTATCAACACTTGAATTACATATACCTGAATGGACATTAAATCCACATTCTGAGATTAAACTCCTTGAAAGATTAAATTCCAACAAATCTATAAATGTAAATTATTTAAATAGAATCTGTAGTGAATTTAGTATGACAGAGGGTTCAACATATTCTATAAAGGTAGCAAATTTAGCATACCGACCAAGATATATCTTGATTGGATTCAAAGAAGTAGATTCATCTTTCCAAAAAAATAACAATCTATTTATTCAAAAGATTGGAAATGATAATTTAAAAACAATCCAAATTCAATTAAATAGTTCTTATTATCCAATAAATAGAATGGAATTTAATATTGAAAATAATGAAAATATATTCCCATATCTAAATTATATTGAAACATGTTATGATTTCAAAGTTGAACCGCAATTAAGTTTAGAAGATTTCAAAAATTTATATTCTATATTTTGTATAAATGTTTCAGACCAAGATGATCGCCTAGCCATAAATAATGTTGATGTTACACTTCATGTAACAAAGGATTCTAATTTTAAAGCTAAAGTATATACATTAATATTAGAAGAAAAGAAAATAGAAATGAAATTATATGGTGGAAAGATTTCAATTATTGAAAATGTTAGGGGAGATTCTTAATATTTTAACATTTTAAAATGTCTCTCTATTGGAGATGTGAAACTTGTCATTGTCAAGTTACAAGACATCATAAAGCAAGTCATCTAAAAACTAAAAAACATATACTTGGATCAAATACTAATTCTTGGTTAGAACCCAATCCTTCAAGTAGATTTTCTTTTGAGAATCAACCCTTTGAAGGAGGTGACCTACAATCTTCAAAAACAACATCTTCAATATTAAAACCTTTTACTACAGAAAAATATCCAGGTGAAAGACATTTATTTAAACACAACTATACTGGACCAGGAACACGTCTAGATATTAGATTAGATGAAAATAATAATCCCAAACAAGGAGAAGAACCAATAAATAGAATTGACCAAGCAGCCTTAAAACATGATATTGCTTACAATTCAGAAGATCTTAGAGATAGACATGTTGCAGATGTGAATTTAATACATGATTTAAATAGTATCCAAAATCCATCAACCCAAGAAAAGATTCAAAGAGCTCTAGTTAAATTAGCAATGAAAAGTAAGATTTTCATAGGAGCAGGACTTGCTAGGAAAGCAAAAGATGTTGCTAATAAAAAGATTATTGAGAATCACACCCTCGAACAAGCAGATATTGAAAAACACCTCGAGAATACATCCAAGACTAGTTCTTTTAAAAGCTTATTAACCCCAACAGAATCACAAATAAAATATGCCAACGAATTGCACCATGAATTTAGAAAAAATAAAAAATATTTAAAAGTTCAAGTACATGAAAAAGATCAAACATGGTCTGCAGATTTAGTCTTTATGCCAACCAAATCATCAGACCCTGAAAAATATAAAATAATTTTAACGGTAATAGATTTATATACAAGATTTGCTTTAGCAAGATGTTTAGAAAATAAAACAGGATATTCTATTAGAGAAGCATTTGAAAATATATTTGAAGAATATCAAAGAATTCCAAAATATTTATGGTGTGATAAAGGAACAGAATTTTATAACAAAGTTTTTACAAAGTTTTTAAATGAAAACGATATTAAATTATATTCAACAGAAAACGAAGGAAAAGCAGTCGTAGTTGAAAGATTAAATAGAACATTAAAAAATAAAATGTGGAAATATTTTACGGCTATTGGAAAACAAAAATGGAACAATGAATTGTTACAAAAGATTGTAAATGAATATAATAATGATGTACATAGTTCTATAAAATCAACACCTTTAAATGCTTCCTTGAATCCTGAAACCATTAAAGTGGTAAATATTGAAAATGATGTTATTGAAAAACCAAAATTTAAAATTGGTGACCGATTAAGAATATTTAAATATAAAAATAAATTTGAAAAAGGATTCACAGCAAAATGGACAAATGAAATTTTTATTATAAATAAAATACATCATACAACTCCAATAACATATAGCATTATTGATTTAAATAATGAAAAAATATTAGGTAGATTTTATAATAATGAACTACAGAAAACAGATTTCTAAATCGACAAGCCTTAAAACAAACTTTTCCATATTTCAGCTTCTTCTCTGTCCAAATAAATATAATTATATTTTTCTCTCCAATGATTATCAACAAACATATCAAACATATTCTTATCAGGTTCAACATTTGAAAATAAGTCATTATAAATCATATTCTTATCACGGCGATCTAATTTAAAAAATATAAAACAATTAGAATTATTTCTTATTGAATTTTTATCTAAAGCATAATATGTTTGAGATATATAAATAACATTACAATTATTATGTCGACCTCGTGTAAAGTAACTCTTTTGAATCTCTTGATTTTTCATGTTGACAACATCATCAAATATAACTAGATTCTTTTTATCTTTAGGAAGTAAATCACAATGTAAAACATCTTCAGGTTTATTAGAGAATAAAACTTGAATTGCTTGCCCCTGCTCTTCACAGATGTAATCATTTTTATTACTAATATCTGATTCTAAAATCTTTTCCTTATACCAATCAACCATATCACAAGGTTGAAAAACTTCTTCAGGACATCTATGTTGGTTTTTAAAAATATCAATTATTGCTTTTTTAGTTAATTTATTTTCAAATCCACATTTCAAAAGTTGTAATTCTGGTTGATTTATGGTTGTAGAATAAAAGATTAAATTATTATAATCTAAAAAACCATCTTCTAACAACATTCTCAAAAGAAGTACATTCTTTCCACATCCAGAAGAACCAACAATTAATAATCTAAAATTATCAGGAAATACTTTATTATTAAATTTAGATTTATGTCTATTTAAAATTGGTTTTCAAATATCCATTTTATTTATTATAAAATGACAACTGAAGAATCTTTGCAAGAATTAATAAATTCAAATAAAAATAAATCAGTAGTAATTGATGGTAAAAAATATTTTATTGGAAAACATGTAAAAGAACAAGTTAAAAAGAAAATACATGAAGGTGGCATTCTTCCATTAGCTGCTTTAATACCTGCAATCATTGCTGGACTATCAGGTGCTGCTGGAATAGCTGGAGGAATTGCAACTACAGTTCAAAAAGCTAAAGAATTTCAAAAGACAGACTTAGAAAAAGAAAAATTACAAACTGAAATCGATTCAATGAAGAAGAGGGGAAAAGGACTTTATCTTAATCCTTATCAGGGGAGTTCCTCCAAGGGAAAAGGTCTCTATCTTAATCCATATTAGGGGACTCTGTCCGAAGGTCAAAAGTCTCAGGGAAAAGGTCTCTATCTTGATCCTTATAAAGGTTGTGGTTTAAATGATTTTTTAAAAAATCAAATTTCAACATCTGAATCTTTATCTTCAAAAGATAAAGATGATTTAAAAAAAATATGTAAATCTTTAAAGAATGGGTGCCTTTGTAAAACTAAAAATGGTAAAGGTTTATACTTGAAGCCCTTCGAACCAAAATGATACCATTTTTGATACCATTAAAATGGTATATGAAGAAAGATTAGCACTTTTAAAAATATTACAATCAGAACAAGATAAATATAATAAAAAAGATATAACTCAACATACTGAATCAATAATATTAAATGAGATAATAACACAACAACAGGGGCCAACAATTAAAGCTATAAAAGGATTAAATGAGCAAGCAAAAGTTAAAGAATTAGAAGATAAAAAACAAAAAATAAAAGAACTAGAGTGGCAGGATAAAGAATCTACTGAAAGGTTCGAAGATCAAAAAAATCAAAGAAAACGTAGAAGAACCTCTAATGTGGAAGAAGAAGAAATGTTTTTAAAAACAAAACCTCTTAAAGTTAATCCTAAAATTAATGATGATTTAACTCCAACAATTAAACCCACATTTAATACTAATGCTGAAGGATATACAATAATAACAATTAATAAACAAAACTTTACTTTATATACAACTCCAGAAAATAAATCACATATTCATTCACAAAATGTTTATAATAATGAATATTTAGACCTTGAATTTACAGATGATTTTTATAGATTACTTTGTGGATATCCTTCAGATGATCTTCTAGAAATTGAAAAATATTTAAATTTAATAAAATTAGTAGGTGGTAGTTCTAAAGCAAATCATATTCAAGATTTAAAGAATTATTTAAATAAAAATGAAAGGGGTTATATTGTTAAAGAAGGTGATGGTATAAGGGTTGGAAATCCCATCAACCTTTTTATTGAATTAAGAAAACTATTAGCAGCTAAAAAAGCAGGACATAATAATTTAGATTCTGATATTTTAAAGATTTCTAAAGATTTGTTAAAACAAGGAATAATTTCAAAAGATAAATTTAACAAGTATATAAAATGACTAGTCCTTCAATATTAGATTTTTTAAAAACATTTGGAATAAATGCAAAAACAAATTTTGATTTAAAAGATTATGCAAATTATTTAAATTTAAAAATAAAAATATTAATGAATGATGAATTATCGAGTCTGAAAGAAGACACTCCAAAGAATATCATTATAAATTATCAAAATTCAAATGAAAAAGGATCTCATTGGGTTTGTATATATAATAAATCTATATACTTTGATTCTTTTGGGATTAAACCTACTAAAGAAGTTGAAGACTATCTGTCGAAGGGTTCCCCGAATGGTTCCTCGAAAGATTATACTTTTAATTCTTTACAAGTTCAACCTAATAATACTAAAATATGTGGTATTTTAAGCTTATATGTTTTGTATAGATTGAATAAAGGAGAAGGTTTCACTTCCTTAATCCAAGAAATTTATAATGATTTAAAATCTCTACAATGAAAATGGAAGATAATTTAAAAAAAATGGTAAACATAATGTCAGATAAATATTCAAGAAGTTTATTAATAAATTCAAAAGAATCAGACTTTACTATAAATTTTGAAGATTCAATAAATTTAGATCAAGATTTAAATTATGAATTAGGACTCTTGTGGTTTAGCTGTTTTAATACTATTTTTAATATAAATAATAATAATAATGGTTTTGGGATGATGACTAAAGATGAAAACAGTAAAACATTTAATGCATACCACATTTTATCAATCGAACCAGGATCATATAAAATAGTAGATTTAACCAAAGCAATTTTAAAAGAAACAAATGGAAATGTAGAAATAAAAGCAGATGTACAAACTTCAAAATGTATATTAACTTTAAAAAATGTTGGACTTGATGTTACTAAATCCAGTTTCTTTCATAGTATTTTAGGTTTTGAAGTTAAAAAATATATACCATCAACCACAGCGCCTCCAACACCTATTAAATCTAAAAATATTATACAATTAACAAATACAAATTCTATAAATATAGAGTGTGATTGTATAATGGGATCATACAATAATGGTAAACATGCAAATATTTTATATTCCTTTCCTTCTAATACCGTGCGAGTTGGATATAAAGTGGTTGAAAGAATGAATCCCCCAAATTATTTACCATTATGTAGAAAAAATATAATGGATATTAGTTTTAGAATTGTTGATGAAAGTGGGGAATTAATTAGTTTTAATGGAGAAAAGATTTCAATGTGTTTACATTTGAAACAAGTTTAGAGTTTTTATTACTATAAAAATGAATTATGCTAGTTATAATAAGTTTG
Source organism: Schmidtea polychroa (assembly GCA_959609185.1). Classification (NCBI taxonomy): domain Eukaryota; kingdom Metazoa; phylum Platyhelminthes; order Tricladida; family Dugesiidae; genus Schmidtea; species Schmidtea polychroa. Next base: position 25,994 of record CAUHTR010000378.1, on the reverse strand, counting down.
GATTATATAATGATGGATTAAAAGATGAAGATGTTATATCTCTTACAGAAAAGAGATATATTAATGAAAGAGGTGATTCAATGAAGGGTGATTTAAATTTAAATGGACACAAGATAAAAGATTTATCTTTTCTAACTGATGAAGCTGATGCAGTTAATAAAAAAGATGTAGATGATATTAATACCCCAGCATTAAAAAGGATAACGGCAAACGAACGTTTTTTAAATAGTATATATTCCGCGGTTGGTAAATTCTACGAGAAAATGACTGAAGGTTTTGAGTTTTTTAAACTCAAATTTAATAAATTACAAACCCAGTTAAATGAAGAAGCTAAAAAGATAGCTGAACATAACAAAAAGATAACTGAAGAAACTCAAAGGTTAACTGATACAATATCAATTTTAAAAAATGAAAGGCTTAAAGATAAACAAATTATGGATAATAAAATTAATACAATATATAATATAGTAAATGAGATGATTACATCATTTAATAAAAGACTTTCAAATTTAGAGTCTCATACAACACACATTAACACCACACACAGTATTAGAAAAAGAGCTACTGAATTAGAACAGAATAAAACATTATTACCCAATACATATAAACATTTTATAGAACCAACTTTAATAACAACAAATAGTAAAAATTGGAGTGTTTTTATGGCTGTAAAGATTATTAATCCTTATTTCTTTTTATTTGATGATGATGGTGAAAGAATGAAATGGTTTGTGAAATGTGATTATAATAGTAAGTTTGAAAAGAGTGATGTTATAATTACTGCTTATGATTTACCACACGAAAATTGGCATGTTAATACTCATTCGCATGGACTACATAAAGTTAAAAGTAAGAATATTATTTTTAAAAGCACACTTGTACAATATATAGATTTAATATTTTATGAAAAAAAGGTTAATGATGTTGAAGTTCATAAAGCGTTGATGGAATTATATAAAGACATTCTCTCAACAAGAGTTTCTTTTGATATCCGAGTATTGGTACCACATGGTGTTCAGAAGAAAAAAGTCTTATTTTTTTAATTATTAAAATGGAAGAAGTAAGAGAAGAAAAAATTTACCCAGAATTGTCATCAGGATATTATTCTTCCAAAGGTCCCTCAGCTCCCACAGAACTTGAAATTATGAGAGTAAAAGAATTTAAATCAGAAACCTTACATTTACAAGATTTATTAAAGCATTATAAAAAAGTTAAAAATAGATGGAATAAGCGGAATACAGTTTTAAAAGTTATAGGTTATTCTTTAGGATTTGCATCTGCAATATTAACAGTTATTTTACCCATAACTTTACCAGTTTTAACAATTGCACCTGTAATACTTGGAAGTATTTCGGTAGCTGATGGTTTCTTAACTGAAATAGTTTCATTATCTTATACTTCTAAAAAGAAAAGTTTATATCGTGAAGTTTGTTTATCAATAGAATTAGGAATCTCTAAATTATTTTTATTTCAATTAAAAGCTTTAGAAGATGGAATCTTAACTGATGATGAAATAATGAAATCAAATCAAATAATACAAGATATTAAAAATAATATTAATAGATTAAAAAGTGCTAATGTTATAACTAATGAATATTCTAAAAAAATTAAACGAGAGAAATGGTTAAAGAATTCTTAATTTATAAATATATAAAATGGATGCATTTTTAAAAAAAGTAGATCAAGTTGCTATAGTTGATACTTCTAAATTAAACATGTTTTTATTAAAAGAAAAAGCTTTAGAGTTTACTAAACTTTTAAGTGAGAATCCTAATTTTACACAATCTCAAATTTGTAAAATGTTGGGTACTTCAGATTCTACTATGAGAAGAATAAGAAATGATTTAGGAATGGGTTCTCCTTTTAGACATGGTGTTAAAAGTAAAAAATCTAAAAAGAATAAGGTTGAAACTCCAAACATCCTAACAGGAAAATCTTTTTATTGTACAGATTGTTCAAAAGTTTTTAAATCTTGTAAATCTTCTCAGAATCATGTTTGTAAGGGGAGTTCCTCCAAGGCTCTTAAATCAAAAGATACTTTAGGATCCGGAGCTTCGCCTAGTATCTTTGATAATAAAAATCTTAAATGGAAAGAAAAGGAAGAAGAAGAAGAAGAATTTGAAGGTCATTCTGAAGATGAGGAAGAAATAAGCAAAAAACAATTAAAGAATATTCTTGCAAGATAAATAAAATTTTTAAATTTTTAAATATAAAATGGATTATGATTCAATCATTGCGACAATTAATGAAGAACCTGAAATACAAAAAGAATGTGTAAAGCTTTTGACAGAATTTAATAAACAGAGTATGGGAACTCAAATTGATTATGGTAGACGAGCTATTGTTTATCTTGCTGGACAAGAAGAAATATTAAAGAGGTTAATGAATAGGAGTGTTGATCTTCGTCTGGAAAATAAAGCAATAAAGGAAGAGAATGAATATCTATTCCAAAGTGCTAATTTAGTTGATAAAAGTTTTATAGAATCTATGCATGCAAAACATGTATTATTGAATAGTTCTGATGCTGCTCGGAATGAAGAAATGATGAAGGAAATAGAGGAAATATTACGTAGACCAATACGAAGTCCCTAAAAATCTGGATAATTTTTTTATTTGGGGATAAAAATAAAATAGAAGGATGGATATTATAATTAATATAAAAACATTATAATAAAAAATATTATATTTTTAAGTTTTAAATAATATTCTTTTTTAATTTCTTGTATTTTAATTTCTTTATCTTTAACTATTTCATCAACAACATTATATAATTTTTTAGTTTTTTCTACAAGTTCCTTAGCTTTTGAATACCTTAAATTAACTGTCGACATTTTATATATTTAAAAATTAGATTCATTCATGATTGAATGTAGATGTTCTCTATGGGATTCAAATTCTTTTTCTGATAACCCTCGAATATATTCAGAATCTGTATTTAAATATTTAATATCTATAGGTATTGATTTTTGAACTTGATTATATAGAGGTTTTTGAGTAATAAATCTTCCAGGGTAAACTATTTCAACTTTACTTAATTGAAGATCTGTTATGTTTGTATCATAGAGATTATTCAAGCTTGCAAGTTTCTTTATTATTGGGATTAAATCATTTCCAATTGGAAGAGTTGTTTTTAAATCAATTAGAATAAATCTTTTATCATCATAATTTGATAGTGATATCTTGGCTGATTCTTGTGAATACATATCATGCTTCTCGGATTTAAGTTGATGTACCTCTTCTATTTTATCTGAATAATTTATATTTAGAGCGTCTTTATAATCTTGGTGTGTGATTTTCTTAGATACTGATTTTTGTATCCCTTTACATTTGTTATCTTTAAGGGTTTTTGTATCTGAGGTCATTATTGGTCGTTCAAATGTGTAATCTATTTCTTCCATTTCAAGGGTTATTGGGTTTTTATACATGATTTTAATTGTTTGTGTTATTGTTTTCGGGCTTTCTATCATTTCAAGTGAATATTGTTTCGCTCTAATAAATATAGCACCAATTATTGGGGTATTTGGCTTTTCATCTTTGAATGTGAATAATTCTCCAGATGCATTTATTAGTTTTGAAAGCACTTCATTTTCGAGTATTTCTTTTTTCACATCTTTGCCATATATTTTTAAAAACATACTATCTGTATCCATTGCATGTAAGGATATTCGATCTCCAAAGTGAGGTAGTAGAATATCATAGTAGGTCTCATACATTTGTAGTTTTGATAATTCCAAAATAGAGAAACCTATAAAGATTGGTTTATTATAGGTTTTTTCATTATTTTGAATTTCAATTGCAACTAGGTTCTTTGAGAATACTTCAGCATTTTTAAATGTTGGTTTTCCAAGCATTCTATTATATCTTGCAAAATCCTTTCGAGTATTTGTTAATAACTCTACTCGAGTATACTTATCCACATTTTCCATTGTTTTCCCAAAGACTGCATTGTTTAAAAGTTTGTATATCATATCTAGAAATGCATTTCCATTTCTTTTTGCTTCATTTCTTTTTCTAATGTTTCCATATATAAACTTTTTCATGAAGGGAAGTTGTCTGAATTTTATAATAGAATGTATATTTTTTAATATCATTCCATGAGAGATGTAAAATTGTAGAAGCCTATAGTGACAAAGATAATAAGTTCGATTTGTTTGATCACAAAGAAGTTTTGTTGTAGTAGGTCTATTTTGACTGATTTGCCAATCTGAAAGTTCATTGACGTCTATTTTCCTTTTTACTGGTGCAAATGGGAAATACCTAGTTGAAGATTTTATTTCATCTGGGTACTCGAGATCACACTCTATAACATATCCTATTTCTGAATCTTTTTCAGTTGATAATATTTCATTTAAAAGATCTTCTAGTTTATCTTTTTCTTTAGGAATATCAACCCAGGTGAAGTTTCCAATTGGTAAATGTTGAGTCATTACACCTCCATATAGAGCAGTTGCATCAGGATAAAATATTTCACATGGATTTGATAAACCTTCTTTTATTAATTTAGAGTCTTCTGGGGTTTTTATTTGTATATAGTCTGCATCTGTATCTTTAAAGAATTTTCTATAAAGAGTCATCCAATTATTTGCAGTTATTTCTCTATCTCCCATTACAGAGGAAATACCTCCTCTAATATTATATTTAAATACATTAAACATGTCGAGATCAGTTAATAGTTCTATTGTTTTATCTCTTGTTTCTACATCTTCTTCAGTCCATATAGTATATAACAATATATCCCAAGCTAAAGAGGGTGCTGTTATATAATTATAAGGTTTTAATTCAAAGGCTTTACAAAATCCTTTGAAGCAGTCTGCTAAAATATAAACATCAAGGGATAAATACATGTCAGTATATTCCCCAAGGTTTTGACAGTTGAATAATTGGTACATTTTATTTGCTCGAGAATATTCTTGATCTGTAATATTTGATTGTTGTAGTTTTGAAGAGAATTCCTTTTGTGGTGGTATGGACAGTGCTCGAAGTGAGGCGGGATAGCCGGGATATTATCCCGGCATTGATTATGTAGGCGGAATTGCATCCCGGCACTTCATTTCATATAATCTATAGGTTTATCCCGGTACTTATTTCATTTTATAGGCACACAAATACTGCAATTAAAGTCACACATAGTACATCCATATATGTATGTATATATATATATTCTTTATTCTCTATTCTCTATTCAATTAAGAATTTCCCAAGCAGCAGTAATGGATAGGTAGGTATATTCTCTTATTTATTTTAGTTAAACCAGCAAGTTGTTTGTTGAGTTATTTATACTGCGACCCCCTCTATATATAATGTGTGCATGATTTCACATGCAGAGAGCTGTTATAATTTGTTGGACACCCCCCAAAGTTTTGCAACACCCCCAACTGAAAATTTCTGCATAAAAGCCTGGAATCCCGGGTGCCACAGCATGCCTATCCCGGCACATATTTTGTTCCACTTCGAGCACTGGGTATGGATTCATTATATTTATCAAATGAATCGATATAATCATATGGATATATTCCTTTTGCTAAACATGTTGGATATTCTTCCAAGGGAATGTTATTTTTTATCAAAACTTTCTCTATTGTATATTTAAAATCTTCTGGTTTCATTGTTTTAGCTATTGCATCTAGGGACATTCCTAAAAAGTTTAGAGAATCTATAAATTTTAAACAACCATATTGTACACATTTATATTTTTCTTTTGTTAAACCTATTACTTTGAAAGAATTTTTAGCATTTGCTGCCAGATGTTTTATAAATAAATGTATATCATATCCAAAAAGATTATGAAATATAACTGGTATAAATTTAGGTTTTTTACAATTTATGTTACAGTTTGTATGAACTGGTCCTCTATAATTGTTTGATTTTTTAAAATGATCATGATCGGGGACTTTTATATTTTGAGTTTCATTATTCAAAGTTTGTAATCTTTCATGAAACAATCTTTGTTCTTCTTCTTCAAGTTGTTCAGTATTTAAAGACTCAGTATTCAAAGACTCTGTATTCAAAGACTCAGTATTCAAAGACTCCTCAAATGGTTGTTTACACATCCAACAATTTGAAGTATTTTTATATTCTTCCCATTGTTCAATTGAAAAATTTATTTCATAATTTGTTTTTAATATTTTAAATAATTCATGTTCTAAATCATTTATATTTTTAGTAAAATGATTTAAAACATCTTCTGAAGAAGTTCCTCTATATGAATATTCTTTAGATTCTATAAGTTTAGGGTAATTACTTTTAAAAAATAGTTTATAAGCTGATGGTATTTGTTTAGTATCTTTTATTGTATAAGATTTTTTATTTAAAATTAGAAAGTTTTTCATATTCTCCCATGTTTCTCCTGGTGTCTCTGGTAAATAATCATACCAAGAATCTAATAAATTATTTTTTCTATTATTTTTAAATATTCTTTTTTTAAATCATGCTTTATATTTATTGCTTCAAAGTCTCCATATATTACACTCAGTGATTCTAATAAATTTGAATAATTTTTAAAGTTCATGTCTGAGTTTTCGGGCATTTTAATTAATGCTGGTTGGTTCTTGTCACATAATCTTTCATGTTTAATTATTGAGTTTTTAGATGTTGAATAGTGAAGACATCTTTTACAAGTTGTTCCACCTCTAACTTGTGTTGTTGTACGCATAAAACTTTGAAAGTTTTTTATTAAAATATAATGTTGTTTCCTTTCAACTGTTGGGCTTTGCCCATTCAAATCTTCATCTTGTTCGACTTGTTCGACATTCAAATTTAAATCTTGTTCATCTTCACCTTCTTCATTAAAAAAATATTCCCTATATTCTTGATCTACTTCTTTATTGGTTTCTTCTAATATTAAAAGATCTATTTCTCTATTTTTATCTTGTTCTAATAGTTTTTTATTTGAAATATAAATTGGTATAATATGTTTCCTAAAATCATCTTTACGTGGAATGTATTCATAAATATTAAGTTTAATATTATTTAAAATTTCAAATGCTGGAATGTCTTCAATTTTCATTGGATGTTTAAATCCTTTTGGATATATTAATTCATTTTCATATTGTTTATATTTTGAAACCCTTTGAGGATTCCTTGCTTGAGGATGTAAATGTGCAAGTATTGACCATTGAAAACATTTATCATCTTTATTCTGTACGTTTATAACATAGTTGGAGTCGAATGGTGTACGGATAAAAGATTTAGGATTTAGGGGTGCTGCTCTCCAATATTCAATTTCTATAGATTTGAAAGAATGGAATCTTAAATTTGATTCTCCTAATTCTTGTTCTACAACCTCTTGTTGTTCTTCCATCTCTTCAGTCAAATCCTTGATGATTTTATTTATTCCCTTTGTTGAGAATAAATATTTAAAGGATGTTTCAATATCAGAGTTTAGAGGAGTTGTTTCTACTTCTTCTCCTCTCCAATATTTTGCAGAGATTCTAACTTTATATTTTATAATGTTGAATCTTGATCGACCAAATTTTTTTATAGCATCATCCATTGAATTTTTTATGTTTTGTTTATTTTTTCTTATATAGTCTGAGGCTGTGGAGGAAAACATTTGTTCTCCAAATATATCTATGTGATTGAAGTTGTCCCAATTATATTTTTCTTTTTCAATGTGTTCGGGTTCAATATCCTCAGAATCAGAATCTTCAGAATCAGAGTCTCTTTTAGGTATTGGTTGTTTGTTCTTTATAGCACATTTTTTTACATGTTTTAAATAATAAGATTTTATATTGAATTTTAATTCACATATAGGACATTCAAATTTTTCTCTATTTTTAGGAACTCCAATACAACTTTCAAAATGTTTATCATATCCTGAAAGTAGATATCTTTCTTTACATTTTGAACAAATTTTTGAGTTTGAATTATCAAGTCTATTTATTTTTAATAAATGGTCTTTTGATTTTTGGTGAGATAGTAGTGCAGTTTTATTTTTAAAATTTTTTTTGCAAATAGTACAATTATAAATATTAGAATTCATTTTTAAAAAAAAAATATATATTTATAATTTTATTCAACTCAGTTAGCAATTCCAACTAATTACTTTACAACACAATACTATAAGTAGTGGATATATGACCCTCCCGAACATAACCCCCTGGTAGTTTGCGAGAGCCCGTTCTTGGTCATTTTCTTTCTGTTTATAGGCTTAAAGTGAAAACCCTTGGCTTTTGTGTTGAAAATAGAGGGTAATAAAAGAGGTAAAAGTGTAAAAATTTGGGGTTGTTATTATAATAGTTAAGTGTTTGGAGGTCGTTAAAACTGGGGGGTTGTGTTCGGAAGGGTCATATATCCACTACTGGTGTGCCACAAAAATTTTTAATTCAGCCAAGTGTGCCGTGGCTTAAAAATGTTTTGACAACACTGCACTATGTGATCTTGCATTGTCAAGTTGAAGGATGTTACTACTGTAAATATATTTCACATTAAGTAAAAAAAGACAATTTCCATCTTTGTGATTTATTTTACCAAAAGCTGTTCTTCTAACATACGATGCTTGAAGAATGAATTTAATATGAAAACCATAATATTTTAACTCCTTTCATAAATGAAGAAATTGACAATGCAATGAAAGCCAGTCTTAAAATCCCAGCTCCTATTGTAAAATCCAGTGAATTCTACTGTAGAAAAGAAATGTTCATTGTTTAACAAAAAGGTGAGTGTGGTCCATTGCTTACCAGAGTGTTGGGCAGAATCATGTAATTCAAATTGCGAGAAAAGTAATGTAAATTAAAATGATCTAAAATGAATAATTAACCTACAAAACCTAAGTGATCCCCCGAGGCAAAGCTATATAAGAAAGAAAAACCCCAAGATATTTAAAATAAATGAAAACTACCAAATAAAACAAAGTTAATTAAAACAAAAAGGATAAACTAAAAAATGCAAGCAGTGGTACATGAGATACATTTTAACGTTTAGAACACATAAAAAATAAAAAATCAGATAATAAGGTACCCTAAAGTTTCACAAATAACTCGTACGCATGTATTATCCACGCCCCAAATTGTTGGGTCACTTAGGGGTGTGTCATTTTATAAATATGTTAGGGGTAATGATGGATTTTGAATCAACTCCTTCCTAAACGCCTTCGTTATTATTGTACTTTAGACCATCCCTGTACCCATGGTGATAACATGTTGGTGTTGTACACAATGGTTGAAAATCAACGAGCAGGTGAGCTCTACTGCTAAAACTACTCCTCATGATATTTTCATTTTCGGGTTTTGGACTGCCAATAGAAGGTCTTACGTCATTATTCATTATCTATACTGTTGTTTGATTATTGTCATGTATTCATTTATTTGTGGTTCTTATTTCTGGATGTTTTCTAATGTTATCTTCAAATGTTTTGTGCAGGGATCCGCCCTTTTTTTCTGTAAATAAATGTTGCTCTTTGTTTTCTGTAATATTTCTAATTCTAACCAATGTTCCACTAAAAATACATACAGCGACGGCCTCATAGAGAAGTATTCACGTTACTGCCCGAAATCTGCTGAGTCATTGAAGATGCCAGCATACCCACCCATCTGAGCAACCCGAAGATATGCTGGATTTCAACTCACACTAACTATCGTTCATAATTAATAAGCATAAAAATAAAAAAGAGAAACAAACGGCAAAAAAAACAATTAAAAAGAAATATAACTAAAACTAAAGTGAATATAAAAATTTATTAGCTTAAAACATTACATAAAAATTATACATTAAATAAAATTACCAAATAAATAATTAAAGAATTAAATTTTTTTAGAAGCTTTCAAACTGGTCAAAGAAAATGTTGTTCATTTTAACATTTTCTTTATCATTTGATTAATAAAATAATTATTTGAAAGTGTTTAAATGCTGACAATTTCAATTATTTGTATTCATAGGTCCAATGTTGCGGCTTGTACAATTACACCGATTTCGAGAAGGCAGAAAATTGGGTTGGTCACAAACGTAATTACTTAATAATTCTACAGACTTCTCTTGATCAATTATTATAATTTTTAGTTGGCTACAAGTTTCCATTAAGTTGTTGCGAATCTAGAGAAATGAGATACGTCAATCTTGCTGAATGTAAGGCCACTTGTAACAGGAATAATTAAATGTATACTCGGAATTGTTGTTGGATTTATTTTGCCAAATTTTACGTTTGAGTGAATTTATATTTTCTAAAACTTATCAATAGACTGCTGGTTTGATTTTAATGGGGATTGGTGGAGTTTTACTATGGGGAATGAATTCGATTTTGCCGAAAATTTATGATTTAACAGGTTAGGTTAAAAGTTAGGTTGAAGAAGTTATTTCTGCTAATTCAGGTAAATAATTCAATTTTATTTAAATGTTGATTTTCATTTATTGATTTAATTATTTAAATTATTATTGTTGAAATATCTAAATTTACTCGATTTCAAAATTAATTTATGGATCCGAAAAATCGCTTTTTGTGTTTGGAAATTATGGTTAGACTTGGGATAAATATTTATCATTTCATTGCATAATATTGATTAGATTATTGATTTAATAATTAAATTAATAATTGAATTAGGTCAATTCTTTTTATTAATTTCAAATGACGAATTATTACACGATTAAAATATTTATATATTTATAAAATATCCCTCTTAGTTTCTTTTATTTTTAAATTGACATATTCTAAGCAATATCATCACGATTATCTACAGGAATCAAAGCTTGCTTTATAAGGTACACATCACTCTTAGACTTATTCTAATACTTCAGTCGGTATCACCATATCTTGGTCATATTTGACTGGATAATTAGTCAAATATCAAAAAGAGCACAAATCTTGTATAAAAGTAACATTGAGATATGGCGTATAGCATAATATTAATTTTGTCCATAAAATGTTCCGTGATATTTAAACTTGTTTTTGCATTTTAAACAACGAAAATTGTATTCATTTTTATTTGTTGAACATCTTTGTTTATTCACTTTGAATGAATTCGGTATATGTAGTCAATTTTATTTATGACTGAGGTTGTCAGACGTCCCGGTTCGGTGTGGTAAATATCTGGTAACGATAAGTTAACAGAAGATTATAAAAGGCGAAAAAAATTATGGAACTACAAAAAAGAAAATAATGATAGTTGAAATGTTAGAATCCTAAAGGATTACTTTTTTATGGTAAGGGTACCAAGATAGTAGAAATCTGTCTTGAGAATACTGTTGAGGTTGTCAAATTAAAATTATCTTAAATTAAATTAGAATTAATTTGATTCAAAAGAACATTGAAGTGGAACGAAAGAGAATCGCAATCAAGCAGAGAATTGAAGTTAAAGAAAGACATAAGGAAAACAGAACGAGAAAAAGGTGTAAGCAGATACGGAATGGAGAAAAAGTGCAAATCGGAGAAATTGGAATAAATTGAAAAGTTATCAAAATCGAAGCTGGAAAACGGAATAGGTGTAGATCAGGGATTGGTGAAGAAGATAGCGAGCAAGAAATTGTCAGAAAATGTCTTGAAAGGGTTGAAAATAGGTAAAAAGGTTAAAACAGAAATCATTAATTAATTAATTAATTGGCTAATGGAAAACCCGGGCTAATGGGAAGTCCGAGCCAATGGAGAACCCGAGAGATGAAGAAACCTCGAGCACGGTTATTAGGGAAAATAAACAAACTGAACGTTGGAGAACGATTATCAAAAGAAACAAACGACTTTTGGAGAGACATTATCTTAACAACCGAGCGCGCAATCGAGAAAATTAAACAGTTTAACTTTTAGAGAACTATTATGGAATCAACAGGATAAGTGAGGGTAAATAAAAAAAAAAGATCGGAAATAACATGAAGGAACGGTAGAAGTGATTAATTACAGTTATTTTATCATAATATCAAAGAAAGCCGCTGGTAATCAAAATGATTATTGAAGTATATAAGGAGACTCAAAATTCAGAAAATTTGGCGTTAGCCTTAGGTAGGGAAGAAGAAATTGACAATAGGTTTTGGAGATTGTTAGAAGAGGTGAAATTGAAGAGACGTGGAAAATTAAGGAATCAAAGAAGTCAGATCAAGGAAATTAAAGGGTATCAAAAGTGAATCAAAGAGTTGAGTGAATTAAATTCAAAACAGTCAAACAAATCGAATCAAAGACAAGGAGTCGAATAAAGGAATTAAAAGGTGATAGTTACTTTCAAGATCGCACAGGGTCGAGACTTCCGAGGTGGGGCTTGATCGAATAGATAAAAAGTTTGATTATTAAATTATTGTGTGAAATTTGTTGTGATTGAGAATTGTAAAGTGTAATAACAAATATACGTTGGGAAATCGGAGTTTATTGATTTGTCTGAACACGAGGAGTCAGAGTAACCAACGATCAATCTTTTGTTATTATAAAACCCAACATATATTTTTGGTGAGCCCGACGTGATCTAACGTTGGTGAAATACTGTTGAAAATAGATATTTACGACTCGATATAAAGTTGATAGAGAAGTATTGAAAATTTGAAGTTGAGTAAAAATAGAAAGTTTGGCTGAGGACAAGTAAATTTAATTTGTTTTTTTTGAAGTTTAGATCAAAGTGAATCGATATAACCTCAGAAGTTTGAAACAAACACAAATGGCAAATGATAATGCTGTTATGCCTCTCATTAGAGAGATGATTGATTTTGCAAGTTGTCAAAAATTACCGGTGAATCAGTATAGTGGAGATCCGGTTGAGTTTGCAGACTTCATGGGAGATTATTATATGTATGCCTCAGCTTATGGATGGTCACAAGCGATAATGGTACAAAGATTTCCGTTATATTTAAAGGGAGCCGCAAGAGAAGCTTGGCAACAAGTGGACAAAAGGACAGTTGGAAATGATTGGGCCAAATTGAAGGATGCAATGGCAACGAAATTGGTAGGTGGAGATATCAAAAGGATAATGCGACAGAGATTTTATAACAGAATTCAAAATCCAACGGAATCGGTAAGTGAGTTTGCATACCATTTAAATACTTTAGCAGATAAAGCCTTTGAAGCAAAGCCTGAGCAAGTTGATATGGTGAAGCAGGTTAAAGAACTGCTTCAAGATCATTTCATAACTGGAGCTCATTCCGAAATAAAGAAGGCATTATGTTATGTAGATTTTGCAAATTTTGATGAACTTGTGAAGAAAGCAATGAAAATAGAACTGAATTTAAAAAGCACCAGAAAATCTGAAGCATTCGCAGCAAATATTGAAAGGAGAGAAAGGTCGATAACACCTGTCAGAAATCAATGGGAATCCAAGAGACCAATCCAAGCAATCAGTTCTCCTAGATTAGGTACCAAGATAGAAACTAACAAAGCAGCTTTTGGTAGCCAGCTAACCGAGAGATCAAATAGTGTCGTATGCGAGCACTGCAAAAAAACCGGATATTATTCAAACCAATGTTGGTTCAAATATGGCAGAAATAGTAGTCCTAAAAGAATATTTGTGGAAAACAAACCAAACAAGAGCAACTTGGAATGTTATCGATGTGGGAAAACAGGTAACATTAGCAGAAATTGCTTTTCTAAAAATCGATCACTATCAACATCTCCGTCACCGCAACGAGATAAAGTAAATACAAATGGACAAATTCAATGTCATTCATGCAAAGGTTATGGCCACATGGCTCGATCATGCCCAAAGAACGCAGAAAGATTCAGCAGACCAATACTGAAAAAATCTATTAGATTTCAGGATGAATCATCCAACGCTAATGTAGCCTATGCTCAAAAGGACGAGTTCAAAGAGAAAATGGAAAATGAATTCCGGGAAATGAGACAGAAATTAAACAAACTAATGTCAAAATTCGAATCAGAGGAGGAAATTGATTCTTGTATGGTGTACGAAAAAGAAACCGATGAAAAAGAAAGTCTTGGAGATAAAGCGAAAAATGACTTGTCAAATGAAAAAGCTATATTATTGACAAATAAAATAGAAAGATGGTATATGAGAATGGAAACAAATAATCCAAAATTGAAAGAGTGGATTAGCGAACTATCTCAAATGCAACTCAGCCAAAGAAAGTTGAAAAATATTTTAAATTTATGTTCAAAGGTCTACAATAAATTTCAAGATGATGAAATTGCCAAACTGATGAAAACATTTGGAAAAGCTTTGAGATTAACAAAAGGTCTGCCTGATATTTTGGTAGAAACCACCGATGGAGATGACGTAAAATTCCAAATTTTTATTAAACCAGATGGACAGATAAAAGATTTGAAAAAGCTTATTATGTCAAAATACCAAAGAAATGAAGTACAAATAAAATTCATACAACGTCGAATTGGTCAATTAGTGGATGAGGAATTCTTGGTTTAATTCCTGGATATAAAAACGAGGTAAAAATTTTAAATGTCATTAATTATTCAAATTTAGCTGGTAAAAGTTGGGAGGAAAAATTACAGGATTTGCGAGATGCTATATGTCGGAGATGAAGATGAAATTAATAAATGCCTTGCGTATATAATGAATTCAGAAATGGATCAAAAATCAAAAGAACAATTATTTGAAAATATTTTACCTTATATTCATAAAACAACAAATTATCAAGTTAAATTGAAGGAAGTAATACGAATGCTAGGTCATGGTTACCGAGTATCAGATCATACTTCAAAATTCTTAGTAATAGCTCTAAATATGAATGGAAAAGTAGAATACCTACAAGAGCACTGGAGCATAAAGGTGGCGAAATTACGACGGAAAGCTGCAGAAACATTGGGCACCGATGGAATTATCATACTGATTTTCAAAGGAGTGAAATTAGACGATGACGAATATTTTGTCAATTGCTGAGGCAGCCCGAACTATATAAATAATGTCTATGCCACAACACAGATGAATATTTCTGAGGATGGAACTCATTGGCCCTTTATCGTAAAAGAAGATGATAACAATACTGTGATCAAAACTGAATTATCTGAGGAACCGAACGAAAACGAGTGTGAAAAGTACAAAAGTAAATTAACGGAGGAACCAAGAGAAGCCGAGTGTGACGAGTGCGAATCAAAACAAACAGATTTGGGTGAAGAGCAAAACGAGAATATTAGTAATGGAGCAGATAAAACTTATGTAGTAAATCAAGAGATTAGCAATGTAATTGAAGAGATGTTAATTGCAGAGAGAATGATATGCGAATCGAATTTTGTAGAAACAGAAGACGGTGGTCAATCGAACAACCGGAAGCGAAGAAAATACAAGTTAAACAATAAAGAGGAACGAAACGATTTAGATAAAACGGAGTCCAGTGATGTGGGAAAATTGGACTTAAATGATGTAAAGCAAACAAAATTAATTCTTAAAGGGCTGGCATCGGAATTATATGCACTGGATGAAAAGAATATATGTAACGATGAATTCATACAACAACTTGCCAGAGAACTGAAAGGACGACTTCCTGTAGCACTTAAAAAATTAGGAAAGAAGACATATTTTGCGATGAAACAGTAATCAAAGAGCTAATTAAAAACGGTTTGAATAAAGATGTGGTATTATCAGTCCTTGCTTATATTGTTTTCGAAATTGGTATCTACAGTTGGCTGGAATCTGATGAATCGGAAAAGTGGATTGAACAAGCAGTAAAAGTGGTAAATACGTATGTGAATAGTTGGATCAAGTGTAATGGTGGATGGAAAAAGTTGACACTAAAAACGGAAAATTTGAAAAGGGTGTATGAGCCAAAAAAGGGGAAAATGATAGTTCCATGGGTATCTATGTTTATTATCATAATATTAGGATTTATCAATACTACAACGTCATTGGTAGCTTATGATTGTTCTCAAACAGAAATGGGAAAAGTATACTCTCTAGTAGATGTAGCTGAATGTCTGGATGCATATCCGAGAAATTTAAAATGGGCAAGTGAGATGAAATATCATGTTTATCAAGAATCAGGATTTAGACGAGTAAAAGTGAGAGAATGTACGGCAAAAAGGACCACATTTACATTTTATTGTGGCAAATGGAGTCATTCGTCGTTAATAAAAATGCATTCAATCCCTAGAGTAATTGAGATAACTCGCGAAAACTGTTTGGCAGCGTTTCAAACAGGAGAATTAAAAATAAATGCGGAAATTAAGTTAAAAGCGAATGTGAATCACAAAATTCGCGAAACAATTGCAATAAAAGGGGTGATCAAAGCAAATGGTGATTGCGAAGGTGAATTGCACAAGGTGGGTGAACAGGTTATTGATAAAGTCGTTGTTATAGAAGAGTACGAATCAGAGTTGAAATATTTTGACGGATCGTTCGATGATGGCACGGGAAAATTACAAACGCATCCATTTTGCAATATGAGAGAAACCAGTTGTAATACAGGTGAATCAATTTTGGTGTACGACGTGAATGTGAAAAAGTGTAACTTAGCGCACTTAAAATCGATGCCTTTCAAAGAGATAACAGGAGAGCAAATTCAAGAGAGACCAGAAAGTACAATTCTAAATTCAGTGATGAATACAACGATTAGAATTACTCCTTTGCGAATGAAAGATACTCCAACGGTATTAATGGCAATATCCCCGAATGATGGGATGAGATTTCTCAGAAAGGGTATAAATACCAAATGTGGACAAACAGTATATGAAACAAATTATAAAGGAATTTATGTATCAAAAAGAATTGTCGAGGAAGCTCAAACGAAGTTATATTCAGAGGAAATTAAACTAACGAATTATTTCAATAACAAAATTGATTATCTGTTTCATTTTAGCCAAGATACGGTCGAAAGTGTGTATCGAGAAATTATATTAAATGATTGCAAGTTAAATAAGGAAATTTTGCGAAACAGAATGGCGATGGCTATTACAAATCTGAATTTAGTTGCTCCAATGCTAATATCAGAGAACGGAGTATTTGCTCGAATTTTTGGCGAAGCGTTGTATAGCTATAAATGCAAAGCTGTACCTATCAAATTGATGAAATTCGATCAATGTACAAATGAATTGCCAGTGAATTTTAACGGGAAATTGCGATTCATGGAACCGGTGACACGCATTCTACTGGAAGAGGACATGAAGCCTAAAGTATTGCAATGTAATAGATTATTGGCTCCACTGTATCGCTTGACGTCTGAATCATGGATTGCACTACCCGATCACAGAGGAGTGAAAGTTCCAGAGAAATTGGAGTTGACCAAATTAGAGTATTTGATTAATTTTACATCGCTAGATAGTATGACGCAAAGTGATGATATTGAAGCGGCCCGGAGAAATTTATTATTTCCATCAAAAAAAGAAAGGGTGATTATGGAAATGGTGGACACTATTCTCCCGAGTGGAACTGGGAAAGCAAATTACGACTACTTGTTAACACCTGATCATTACAAAAGAGCAACATATAATACGATGAAAAAGATATGGGGAAAGTTTATGTTTATTGGTCAAGCTTGTGCTGGATTAATCGGAATCTACGTAATTGGAATCGTGATTAAAGTAATAATCTCGCAGGTGTTGTCAACACACAGATTGTATACTATTACGGGATTGTCTTGGAAATTAGTCATGAGATGCGTTCCATTGCTAGCCAGATTTTTTATCACACATCACCAGTATAAAGAGATGGAAACTTTGAAAACTCGACTGATGAAAAAGAAAAAGGTAAGTTATATCGATTTGACTACTTCTTCTAACGATGACAAAAATGATGACGAAAATATCAATGAATCCGCCCCGTTGTATTCGGAGGAACGAATGCAAAGTAACACATTGAAAAACTATCAACTGGTAAAAGAATCGCTGTCCAATAATGATAATCAGGATACTTTTTCTAGATTGTGTATACCAAAATCGTTTATCCAACCACTACCAGCGTATCCAGTCGAAAAATTGAGGGAAATGAAACCAGTCGAAAATATTGCTTTACAATGTGAGAGAATCGAACCAACAAGTGCCGAAATCGAAAGACGAAACAGGTTAGGTTTACCCGGAAATTATGTATTGATGACGTTAGCAAAAATTGGCAAACAACCACGAATATTAATCCAACTAAATAAAAAGAGTGGAGGCTGTTGTGGATTCAGGATCAAGTCATACAATTATATCAGAAGAGATATTGTCGCAAAGGAGAAAAGGCAAATAAAACCATCAAATAGCATAATCAGATCACTGTCTAAAAACGTATTGAGAATAATTGGAGAAATAGAAGTGGTACTTCTAATTGGTGACAGAAAGATTACACATAACGTACAGATTATGGAAAAAAGCCCTGTATTGTGTTTGATTGGAATGGATGTACTGGAGCAGTTAGACGGAATCTCACTGGATTTTAAAACTGGAAATTTGATCGTGGGAAAAAGTGGCGAAGTCATTCATAATTTAGGAGAAGTATTTCTCAGTCAATCGTTAACCATCCCACCTCAAACAGAAATAATATATTATGCGAACGCTGCTGGCGTAGACAATGATGAATTTATATTTGAACCGAATCAAACGTTAATAGAAAAATACGAGACCCCGATGTGTGACGAAATTGTGAAAGTGGAAAATCAATTATTACCAGAGCGAATAGCTAATTATGGTGACAAGCCAATTCGGCTAAAACCAAAGACGAAACTAGGCAAATTGTCTAATATGTTGATACAAGCGGATAGGAAGATTCCTAGAAACGTAAAAATTTATAAAGAACCTGAAGTAGTAAGTACTGATCTGACCGAAGAGCAAAGGCAAAAGTTTACAGAATTGTTGAGGAAATACCGGGATATTTTTGCGAGACACGAATATGACTTGGGGTTAACAAATATAATTGAACATGATGGTGGTTTACTGGTGGTCGAATGATTTAAGTGCTGTTACCAGCGTAACCCAACCTGCAACATTGTTTTTCCGCTTGGTACCCGTTGAGTAATCAACGTTGGTACTGTACCAAGGGTTGAGTACTCGCAAAAAGTGAGCGCATCAAGGCACTATAATTGTCAAGTACTCCATGGGTTCACGGACTACCGATAGAAGGTGTGTGTCCGATTTCTCAGTTCCCTTATCAAAATTGTTTTCCCAACCTTATGCGCAAACTCTCATTTCTCAGCCAATCATAAAATATATCGGATACTATTTTAGTATTACAAAATATGTATTATTTCGATATTACAACACATCCTACAAAAATATACGAAACAAAATAAAAGTTCAGATCGGCTTGTTGGAGGAGCTGGCCCACCCCGTTGTAGACACTTGCGAGGAATTTACTTGCCGCTCATACTCGGCCAACCTGGCCTTCTTTAATTTTTCTCGAATGTTTCGTCCAAGCCGTTTTCTTTTGGGCTTATTTTCAGCGGCTGGGGGATATATTGCTGCGAGTTCAACAGCCAGTGGCCGTATTTGTCTTGTCACGGCCTCCTGCACCAACTGCTCATTTCGCTCGGTTTCGAGCGCCCGCACCTGCAATTTCAGGGCGCGGATCTCCATTTGGTCTTGGGCGGCCTGTGTTTGCAGCTGGAGGATCTGGGCTGTTTTCTTCTTCATTGCTTCGGGACTAAACCAGGTCCCCTCGAACTCCCGACATTTTCCTTTCAATTTGTCCACCCGGATTCGGAGTTCGTCGGTTTGTTGTTGGGCCTGCTCCCGATCCTTGCGTAGATTTTCCATTAACTTATACACTAAAAAGGAAATTCATTAGTTTCCATTATACCCAAAAAGAAAATTAAAACAAATAAGTAGTAAAACCAATGAATTAANAGTGATTTACAAAACGAAAAGAAAATACTTTATTCAAGAATAAACACCCGACGTCTACTCATTTTTTAGCTAATATACAAATGAAAAATGAATTAAACACCGACGACTTCCCATATTTAGTTCATATACAAATAAAAATGAATTGTCTAAGTTAAGCAAATTGTCACCCCACAATCACGCTGGTTGCTTGCGGGGCCTTCCCCTCTTTCGCGGAGTTGTCTCGGCTTCTTCGAGTTCCTCCAGGGATACTCCCTCTCTCTTGGCCCGAAGTTGCAATTCTATTTTCTTCAGCCGGATCTGAGCGACTTCTACATCACTGGCTGCTTGATCTCGGGCCTCTCGGAGTGTGTTGTCCTCCGTCTCCGTTTTCACCCATGCCGGGGCATCCGGTTCCGGGCCACTTCTGATAACTGGGCCAAAGTTGTCAAGGTCCAATCCACGATTCCAGTCATGGATGCGGTACCAAATATACCGCGTACGGAGCCGGGTGATCATTTGCTGGTGGGTTTCTTCATCACTGAACTCGTCTGATTGGGACATGCCTGTAGTACAAATATTAAGACCCGTTCATAACCAATGTGGCTTATAAATTGACGTTATGATAACTACCAAAAGTTTAACTTTAACTTAACTACCAAAGTTAATGTAATTAATATAAATACTTTTAACATGAAATTTTTGATTTAATTTATCGATATAATTTTTAATTAATTAAATTAAAAAGAATTTTATCCAAATTAGGCATTAATGTTGGAAGGTCTATACCCCGACAGAAAATTTCCTCAAGGTCATTTTTGTTTGAAATTGCTATTTTAACTATTTATCATTTATTTACCACTAGATGGTAATTTAAACTTTTAAATATTCATTTTTTAGATAATTTTCCAGGATTATAGATAAAACCCACTAAATGCGGGTACACCAGGCGATGGGTATTAGTGGCGAGCTCAGTCTCTTACCCACTTACTCTTCCCCTGGTTGTATTCGTCCTAAGTGGTGAAGTCATCGTTTATACATTTGAGGTAATTTATTCATTGACCGAATGTACCTAATTTAGGGACAATTTGGCGATCATTTTTCTAGCTGGAGAGGTTGAGATTCAGCTCCTGGAGTTCGGCTTCTCGTTCTTAGTCGAGAATCATTGTGTCTTGGAGTTTGCAACGCGGGTGCACGGTAATTTATTATTCAAGGCAAAATTTGATAAATAAAATTTCTTGTTCATGTTAATTTGATAAAAATTAAGTTTGATTATATATTCGGTATTAGCTTGTGTAGCTGATCATACCCCCTTATTCACATCCCTAGGTGACTTGAATAATGGTAACATCCTCCCAGAGGGCGGGGGTGTTGCTAAAAATAGTTTTTCAGAATTCTGATCCCTCTGATTGGCTCAAAAGGGTTGTTTCTAATTTTAAAATTTTGGGAAATTCCTCAATCGATATTGGATTGAAATATTGATTTTTTGGGATTAACAATCACCGATGAAAATAATAACTTCTAATTTATATTATTTGTATATTTAACCGATAGGTATGATCATAATATATATAATTAACTATATGTTCAACTAAGTGATATTTTACGACTATATATGACTAACTAATAACAATATTGATAATAATAATTAAGTCATTTAGTACTGATCGTAATATTAATAATAATAAGGATAATAGTTAGGAGAAGGGTAGTCCCCATAATTGGATCTGTATCAACAATAGTAACCGTAATAGGGATAACTGAAAGTAGTAAAAATATTAACAACCATGGGCTTGATGATACTGGTATTAATAATAGTAATGATAATGATGATAATAATATAATGATAATAATAATAATAATAGTAATACTAATCCTAATCGTAGTAAGGATAATGATAATAATAATAATAATAATAATAATAATAATAATAATAATAATAATAATAATAATAATAATAATAATAATAATAATAATAATAATACTAATAATAATGATAGTAATAATAATCATAATAATAATAATAATAATAATTATAATAATAATAATATTAATAATAATAACAGTGATAATAATAATAATAGTAATAATGATGATAATATTAGTAATAATAATAATAATAATAATAATAATAATAATAATAATAATAATAATAATAATAATAATAATAATAATAATAATAATAGTGTTAATAATAATAATAATAGTAGTATAATCTTATATTTTACAATTCGAAGTTTGTATTTCCCATTTTAGAGATTCCTATTTTATGATTTAGAAAGTTACTTTTTGCAACTTATAAATTTCCGTTTATAATTTAAAATTTTATATTTTCCAATTTACAAATTTATACTTTATAATTTCTAGTTATATATATTATAGTTTATAATTTAATAATTTACGACTTTATATTTTATACTTTATAATTTTATATTTTATAATTTATAATTTTATGTTTTACAATTTAGGGATTTAGATTTTATAATTTATAGTTATATATCTTATAGTTTATAATTTTATATTAAATAATTCATGATTTTAGGTTTTATACTTTAGGATTTTATATTTTATAATTTATAATTTTATACTTTACAATTTATGAACTTCTAGTCAGCTTTACATGACTTTTTATGAGTTACTTTTGTGGGATCATCATAGTTTTCCAAAATGTTTTCAGGTCTATTGGTAGCTATTCATAAACTATATTCCTGAAGTTCCACATTTATGTATAATTAGTTATAAAAAATTCCTATGCACAAAATCTATAATTCCTAATCGGGATTTTCCATTAATGATTTACATCAATATAATTATCTCAATATAATTATTTATAAAAATTGTAACTAAGTATTTATATATTTATGAATATTTTAAAGTGGGAATTGGATTTAGAATACCTACATTTACTTTGAATTAGCCTATCTAGATTAAGTTATACTTATTCGTATGCCGACTATCTTTCTCATTTCCATTACTTTACCATAAACTCCTATTACAAAATCTAGTTCGGCATATGTCTAAGTATAATTGAAATTACTATTATTGATCAACTAGCTACATTAATGTGATTGCAGAATTGTGTAATTTTAGGTATGAGTTCTACTCAAATTAGGACCTTAGTGTAGAGTCTTTGTTCATGATTTTGAATGTTGATTTTACATGTGTATTAAATAAAAGTCGAGAAGAGTTATTGCCTCCGCAGCCCCACTGTGACCACTTCAACAAACCTTAATGTTATATGCTAAGTCAACCATTTACGGCTGACCTTTAATAAATACGAAGAGTCAGACGGAGGGTTTCCTCGACCTAACTCCATGGCAGGACCATGAAGTAGTTCGACCTCCGAAGGACCCGAACAAAAAGAATCATATCATATGCGATCATTATAATATTAATAATGCATGTCTGCATGTCCTATAAATTTTAATAAATTGGATGCAGGACTGAACAACGACGCAGGAATACCAGTACGCCGTTGAACATTCGTACATCACTTGAAAATTCAAAAGAAAAGTTATAAAATTACTTTAATTTTAACCTAAATAAATCATCGCTACAATAAAATGAGAAAAATGAATCATTATTACTCACTATTTGTGTTGACAAAGTTTCGCTCAAAATTTGGCATAAAGTGATCAAATTATGACCGAAACGTGTCGGTATATATACCTATTTTGTACACGTGTATGTATTGATGCATTAAAACAAACTCGAATTCTTTTTATTACAGAATTTTCTATTTTACGATTTTGCTATTTTTAATGGCAATTTTTGTGCCATAATTTTTGTTTTTATTTTTAAATTTTTTATTTTTTAATTATTTTCTGTTAATTCGACGTCCATGATGGATTTGGAACGGTTCCAGAACATTCCATGTTAATTTTAATTTTATTTTTATTTTAACTGATGGTTTATGAATTTCTTTTTAAGATTTTTTATTTTTAATACTAATTTATTTATTTTCTCTAACTTTTGTTGTTCTAGGTGGCTTTTGTGATGGTCATCGCCATTTTTATGGAATGTTCTGGGTTTTACTGGAATTTTTTACTGTTTTTACCGTTTTTTTAAGTTATTCGAGTCTGTTTTTTGTAACTCTGTGTTTATTTGGTTATTTTTGAGTTCTATTTTGCATAACTTCTTGCTTTTGTATAATTTTATTTAATTTCTGTGTTTATATTTTTGTTGTTTTCTCCTTTATTTAATATTGTTTATTTGGTGTAGTTTTTAATATTTAGCTATACTTTTTGCTTTTTGCATGTTGTGTACCTACACATTTCAGTCATAATTAGAAGTTTGGGTCTAGAAATCAGTTCTAGCCCAACAATGAAATTCCGTTGTTGGATGAAACCCCGGTGAAAATAAAACCGTACAGAATACCATATATTCATCAAACCGAAAGTGATCGAGAAATTCAGGCAATGAAAGATTTTGGAATAATCACCGTTTTCGTCGTCCATTGTAATTGTAAAGAAAAAAGACGGAGATTTACGATTTTGTGTGGATTACAGAAAACTGAACCAGGTAACAAGAAAAGATACATATCCAATTCCTGTACCCCAGGAAATGTTCGATCAGATGGGAGAAGCTCAATATTTTACTGTGATTGATTTGAATAAAGGGTATAATCAATTTAAAGTCAAGGAAGAGAATAGAAAGAAGACAGCCTTTTCTGATGGCAAAGGGTTATATGAGTTCAATGTTCTACCGTTCGGTTTGACGGGAGCCACGGCTACATTTCAAAGAGGTATGAATTTTGTATTAAGAGGCTTAAAACACGCGCTAATTTATATTGATGATATTATTATATTTTCAAATAGCTTTGATGAACATCTCGATGATGTTGAGGCAGTATTTAAACGACTAAAAGGAGCAAAATTGAAAATAAAACCATCGAAGTGTGAATGGGGAAAATCCGAAGTGGTGTATGTTGGTCATATAATATCAAGATGAGGTCTACAAACAAATCCTGACAACATTAAAAAGGTGGAAGTGTATCCAATTCCAAAGAATGCGGATGATGTGAGGCAATTCTTAGGATTAGCAAGCTATTATAGAAAGTTTATAAAGAATTTCTCGCATATAGCTCAACCGTTAAATTCATTATTCAAGAAGAATAACAAGTTCATATGGAACAAAACTCAACAAGAAGCTTTTGACGCACTGAAGCAAAAATTAATAACGACACCTATTTTGCGATGCCCAGATTTTACAAAATTGTTCTTATTAATGACGGATGCCAGTAACGTTGCATTAGGCGCAGTGTTGGGTCAGAAGGTAGATGGGGAAAAAGATCACGTGATAGCGTATGCAAGCAGGTCACTGAGACCACATGAAAAAAATTATTCAACAATTGAAAAAGAAACCTTAGCGTTAGTCTACGGAATCGCTACGTTTAGACAATACTTGTTGGGACGGAAATTTATCGTATACACTGATCACAATCCTCTTCAATGGTTGATGAAGCATAGAGATTTAGCTAGTAAATTAATTAGGTGGTCAATAGCTCTTCAAGATTATGATTTCGAAATTAAATACAGAGCAGGGAAAGCTAATGCAAATGCCGATACAATGTCTAGAATTCCCAATGGAGGCATTGAAAGTGAATGTAGTACAGAAACGATTGAAGGCACGATATTTGCCGCAATTAAAGCCGTTAACAATATGATAGAGTTACAAAATGAACAGAAAAAGGACAATCAACTTAAACAGTTTTTTGAACGAGCAATTACAGTCGAAAAAGAGAGCAATTTAAAGAAAATAATCAGTGAAAATCACAAATATATAATTCACGAAGGAATATTAAAATGTGTAAAAAACGATGAGATACTAATCATGATTCCTGAAAAACAGAGAGATTCATTATTGATGCAATATCACGATGGAGCTTTAGTATCTGCTAGAAAAACTTTATTGAGACTAAAACTAAAATATTATTGGCCATTAACACGTTAACTGCCGTGTCACCCGTATTCGGGTGACAGCAAAAGTTCTCATCAGGCCACATCGGGTGACTCCTTCCAAAGGATTTCCGAACATATTTAGATAAATATATGACAGGAGATAATAATACTGTTGAATTTTTTTAAAAATCGTTTATTAACAAAATTATTTACAGTGCAAAATATTGAAGCATTCACTGCAAAGTTGCGGTTGACCAGGGCAGCTTGGACAAAAAGTAGTGGATTTTCTGAGATTTGCTCGTGCCTTTGATCGTTCCAGTTCTTCTCTTTTATTTGCGTAACACCGCTTGCATGCGCGTCTAAGGCTTTTCCCCAAATTATTTCTGCGAACGGCGATGCAATGCGTATTTCGTCGAACAGAAGGCAGTGTTAAATCTTCACTCAGTCCTAGTAACTTTGCAGCAATCAGTTCTCTGAATCGTCTAATATTT